>JAYJLV010067711.1:0-16226 GCA_036873485.1 Torymus texanus
AAAATAAAAAAGGTTTAATACAAACAATTAAGTAGTATTTATTTTTGCACGGACTTTTCAAACGACCCTCGTATATTACAAGTTATTTCAGCATTAATACTTAGTGGTAATTTAAAAGTTACATGTGACTACCATTTATTAATAAATTGGCGGCTATGCCAGTCTAAGCTACAGGCAATACAGGAATATTTCTTTAATTTAAATGGGTAATAATTGTATTCAATAAATAACTTTTACCGCTACCACCAGGCCCATCATAAAGAGACATGTATATAATTCGTATAATTATTAACGTTGTTCAAACTATTCAATATCTCATCAAAAAATTTTCTTCGTTTACTTGACAATGACGTAACACTGAATTTTGTATTTGTACGTCAATATTATTTGAATTTTCTTGAAATTCATTACTTTCAATTAAATCTGGTAATTCAAAATAATTTAAAGTATATCCGTTTACAGTTAATATATCACTAATTATTTTTAAAGCTTATTGTTCACCTTTTTCTTTAGGTATTAGAGAATTATAAAAATGAGTTTTATATTTATCAAACAATTGTCTTGAATTAATAGGCGTATGGACAATACATATAAGTATAAATAAATTACATAAATAAAAAAAAATTGTACCTCTTTAGCCTCTTCTAAACATTTATCCCATGCATCATCAGTAGTTATTAATCGCATAAGCTGCTTCTAAGAAAGTTGAATAGATTTTATTTGCATAAGTCCTAACATTTTGAAACGAACAAGCTCCTTTTACATGTAATAATAATAATCTTAAATATAAATATTCTCGATCCTTTGGATTAACAATATACATTATACTTAATACTGGTTTCCAATTGTTTTTCTTTTATTCCATGTTTTCCTTTGTTCATTAAAAACATATACAGGATGTCCCATCTTAGAAAATCTACGCTACTATCTCCGACAGTTTAGGTTTTATTGAAAAATGACTTCTACAAAAGTTGTAGGGTTCGTTGAGGGCCAACTAATGGTCACATTAAATTTGACCTTAAGGGCATCGTTCAAGGTCGGTCAAGGTCAACTTGAAAATTTCAAATGGGAACCCCTATTTTTGACCCAGTAAACGAAAAGAGGACTTGTATTAGGACATATAAGAGGGTAAGTCATGGGATCTATATACACGGTGTCTGAAAAGTACCGGAAGGCACGATAACTTCTGAACTAACAATGGTAGAAAAAACTAAGATACATGGTTGTTAGGATTTTTCCCCAGCTATCTGATGGTGACCTTGAATTTGACTTTGGCCATGATCTTCAAGGTCATCTGAAGGTCAAGTCGATTTTTTAAAATAGGACCCCCAATTTTTGACCCCGGTAATGAAAAGAGCGGAAAATTTTACATTCAAATATGGTCTTGACCATTTTTAAATTTTGGCCTTGGAAGGTCATGGTCAAGGTCAAACCCAGGTTCGGTGCGATAACTTGAGAACCAGAAGTCGTAGAGGGAAACATCCAAGACATAATATTCATGATATTTCACCAGCTATCTGATGGTGGGCTTGAATTTGACCTTGACCATGACCTTTAAGGTCATTTGAAGGTCAAGTCGCTTTTAAAAATGAACTATTCTAATTTTGATCTGGAAATTAAAAGAGCGGATAATTTTGCTGTTGTCCGAACAACAAGGTAAGACTCAATCCGACCAATTAAGGCAAGACTCGGTGTTGTCCAATCGAACCTGGGTTTGACCTTAACCATGACCTTCCAAGGTCAAAATTTAAAAATGGTCAAAACCATATTTGAATGTAAAATTTTCCGCTCTTTTCATTACCGGGGTCAAAAATTGGGGGTCCCATTTAAAAAAATCGACTTGACCTTCAAATGTCCTTGAAGGTCATGGCCAAGGTCAAATTCAAGCTCACCATCAGATAGCTGGGGAAAAATCCTAACAACCATGTATCTTAGTTTTTTCTACCATTATTAGTTCAGAAGTTATCGTGTCCTCCGGTACTTACTTTTCAGACACCTGGTATATCGCGGTCAACTGGAGGTAACCCTTCATTACCGACAAAGACTATGGCGATTTTATTGCATTTGGCAGTGTTATATCGATTTTTATTAAGATTTGAATTTCGGGTTATGTATATTTTAATATCATTAATTTTATTGTCTGTCGCACTACATTTACTTTCTTCTTATTTTTCTACTTCGTGCATCATTTTGTACGATTTCGCATAAATATTTATATCCCTAAGCAAGTTCCGTAATTCTTGGAATAAATTGAGTGCACACGACACATTAAAATAATATCGTATTTGCGTAGCAATATCACTGTCAAGAATATAAAGTTAACCATACTTCCTTGCATCTACTTCATTAGGATGTAATGAATAAACGTTATGATAAATTTGTGCACATATTCTTATAATCTAAGATCATCTGCCAAACAATGTATCAAATTTAGCACAACAATTTTGAAATTTTTTATCTTTTGTAAGTTCGTATTTAAAATGTTTAGCATCACAAAATTCACATAACAGATTCATTGGACCTAAAATTCTGCCATGTCACTTTCATTAAATCTAATGCTTACAATATTTAATGTGTCACTTCCAAATGTTTCTATTTTTGGACTATCAATTGCCACATCAACAATTTTTATTTATCATGAATATGAATATTTACACTGAATTTACATAAGCGACGCGCTCAAACACGGAGCATACAACGCTTATGTACATTCACCATTACGAAAGATAAGTCAAATTGTAAAAACAATATTTTATTGAAACAGGCACAAATATTAAGTTCTAATGCCGAGTGAGCGTTAGCGAGCGAGGTTAAACCGCTAGTATAACATGAAATATTTTTCTGATATCATCTCAGCAAAAACCACTGCGCAGTTGGAATCGTATCAGCTCTCCCCTATAAAGACTCGGACGTTAGCCGTATTTGCATTGAAAGCCTCCTAGAGAAATTCGTGCGCAGCTTGCGACGCAGTGCCTGAATGCCCCTGCGCAGCACCGCAGCTCTCTCTCTCTCTTCAAACTCACAACCTGAACACGTATAAGCCGCTGCCATCGTCGTCGGTGCAGGGGTCGATAAGTCGTCCACCTTTGCGGCGAGCGCGCGAAAAAAGCTCTCCCCGCGCGCGCGGGGCGCGCCACAGCGTGCGCCGATGTGCCGCATGCAGCGACCGCTTAATGGCCCATTACATCACTCGCACCGCCGCTAACTTCAACTAGTAACGCGAGCAGCATTTTGCCGCAGTGGTTTTCTCCGTCTGCAGTGTATATGTAGCGGCTAGCCCGGCAACTTTCGCCGTGTCGCGTGCGCTGAGGAATGCGCTGTATATACGTTTTAACGTCGAGATCGCAGTTAATGAGGATTTATCGCGTCGTCGGCGACTACGAAGGTTTCTTTCTTTTTGGGGATGGGTGATTGTTGGGACGGTATTACATTAGGAGAAAAATTAGGAAGTTGGAGCGGGTTGCCACTGATAGACGGGGATAACCTACTTCCTGAGCATTGATCTGCGCGTGTATTACGAAAGAGGTGGTTTATGAATGTTTGAGCGCCGGCTATTACTCGTGCCGTGGATTTTCTCCGTTGAAATTGTGTTTGAACTGTAAATGGGATCGAGAATAGAAAAGTTAATGTAGGAATGAAGTGATTTCGAGAGTTCCGGATATGACATTTATTCGAATTTCTAAACAATCGTCTGTAATATTAAATTTGCTTTTGTTCTGAAACTTTTTTCATTTTAGCAAATTCTGATTTTATGGAGATCAAAGCCCAAACATTGGTTATATAAATAGGAAAAATAGGAAATCGCTGTTATATAAATGTTTGCGAATAAAATAGTTTTTGTTCATCTACGCTTGTTCAAGAAGAACCTATTAACTTTAAGAAAAGAAAACTAAATACATTTCCTTCGTGACGCAAGATTTTCTTCTGCGCCATAACATCAACTCCACTTTCCTCCTTCTCTAAACAAATAGAATCCAAGTCATTATGCAGTCGCCTCTCGACTACTGCATGTGCCCGGCCCAAGAGCCTTTCAATTACCTCGTACCTCGCAGCCTATCACGTGCCTCTTCAAACCTTGCCTCCCTACGAAACAACCGGGCGAGCATGAATGTCATTCAAATGAAAAATCCTTGATTTCCATTCGCCCGAGCAGCAGTAACAGCTATAGTCACTAACGAGTCGGACGAAAAATTTGAAATTCAGAAGCATTCCTTGCGCGATAAGCGTTGCCCGTCATCGTCGTCGTTGGGGAGTGAAAAAGCGGGTCAGAACACTTTTAGTACTCGAGTTAGCAAGGGGGTGAAAGTGCTTTGAAATCCTCAGAAACGAAAATCCCTGCAGGTCAAACGGCCGTCTTAATTACAGGTAACTGCGCATATACATACCGTGGCCCGACGGTCGATATGTGAGCAATATCTTTTTCCGCGTTCCTTTAGCCGTGTGATATCGTCGTGATGGTTTTTGTTACGATGCCGTTTTTATGCTACGTGTATGCATACAGAAACGCGCGTGTACGTTTGAGACTACCTGTGTGACAGGCATCGCAGTCGCGATATAGGTTTATTATTTTTATTTTCTTTTTTTTCATATACGACGAGCGGACGCGCGTGTATGCTTATCGATCAAGTGCGCCGTTATTACTTTGCGTTTGTCTGCCATCGTTATGTCGCGCGTATATCAAATCTTTCCAGAACAAAGATAGATCTGAACGAGTGTTATGACCTCCTGTAATGAGAATTTTTTAAATTAATTGTTACTCTGAATCTCGATGAGTTTAATTATAGCGCACTAATTGTTACGGATATCGGAGAGGAATGCAACGTTGTGGAAAAATTGAAAAGATTTTCCCGGAAAAATAAAATCTCAGTGAAATGAGGAAACAATCATAACATGAAGTATTATTAAATATTACAGAAACTTCGAATGTAATATTAATATGTTGCTGATTTATAGTACAGTACGCACAAATATTTAAGTTAAATTGTTTGATTATATATAAATACTTACAAGAACTATAATAATAATTATTATGTATGCCAAAAATTTGTTAAAATTAATTATTTTAATTCTCTTTTTTATTTTATATTTCAGTGCTATCTGGAATCTTTTCGACATATCTTGTATTGCTCTGCATTGCTGTGATAATTGAATATATCGATTGGGTACGATTGACTCTGCGTAACTAACGGAATAATGAAGACTTACAGTTTAAAATAGAATCCTAAATACCAGAACTACGTGGAAATAAGCAAGAAATATTGTAGGTTTGAGAAAAATGGATTCACATATGCTAGTCAATCATCGAGACGAGAATTCAAACTTGGTATGTTTAGGTAAACAGTAGTTAAAAGTCCAAGCCTTTAGACTACTAAGCTACAACAGATCTCAATATTCTTAACTCTTTTTTCTCTTAACATATTAATTCGAATTGCATTAAAATTGGTGTTTCACATCTACGATAAATCGAGGCAGAAGAAAGTGAAATCAATCTCTTCTGGTTGTTAAAGCTTGCGCATTTCTTTCGCAGACCAGTTTTTCGCGTTTCGCTCGACGCTTAATTAACTTTCGGACTCGGCACAAATCGAATGAAGCAGACGGTAAGAAAAGACCTCCTGGGGAATTTTTTCATCGCTGTGCGTATTAAGCGGCAGAGTCGAGGCAAAAGAAACGCCTCCGCTGGAGTATTCGATGAACGACAGTAGATGCGAAGCAGCGAGAAGCGAACAGCCGCTGCAGCGTATTTCACTTATAATTACCCCGCCGAGTAAATTATGTTTAAATAACAAGTAATGAGCTTCGTAATTAACCGGGAGCCGTAATACCGTCGAGCGCATCACTTCTACTTGCGCGCGAGCGTAAAGCACGGAGAGAACCGATCTCTTTTACGGATTATAAAATATCAACCCGGGGAAAATCGAATTAATTGCGCAGTTAAGCGGGCTTTGGTAATTATTTATGGCGGAAGAGATTTAGTTAGAAGTTCCCGAAGAGGCTATTGTTGCGCGGAGAAAAACGATTTTTGTTGTAGATAACTTTTTTCTAAGACGATGAACATGATTTCGTTTTTCTAGTCAAAAACAGGTAAAAAGCAAAAGGGCTTTTCGAAATTATTTTTCTTACATTTCTTAAATTTATTTAGTTTTTACCATTTATTATTACTAAAATAACTTAGAACATTAATTGGTGACCACCCTTTTAAGAATAGAATTTGGAACATTCATATTTTATATTTGCTTTGCTGCGAAGTAATCTTTATTGCTTAGATCGTCATATTATTGTTATGGACTTCATATGCTTGTTCATAGCCAACAAAAGAGATACAAAAAAAGATAAGTGGTAACAAAATGAATTTTTTCTAAAGAGTTCCAAAATTATTTGCAAATTGTGAAGGTGCTAATTTTATCAAAAGATGCACGTCTGTACAGCTAAATGAACTGAAACGGTCGATCGAACTAAAGTCGAAGCCGAGTTTTCTTGTATCTTACTTATACTGTTAATCACTGTTAAGTGCCTCTAAACAAAGTTCACGGTTAATTCAAATTCATTATTAAAAATGTAGTGACCTAAAGCTTCTTGGCAATGATGATCTTTAATTATTACCGCGATAGCTTAAGTGCGCGGTTAGAATCCTACTGTACGCCCTCGACAACTTTTGTCTTTACAAAGCAACTACAACCAATTTTCAAACTGGAAGTACTTCATCGATTCACTTACAGTGTAATAGAGTATGTACTCTAATAATGAAGAGAGACTCATTCATTGCATAGAAACATAACAATAATCCTAACAACAAGAGGCAGCGATAAAGCTTCGAGTGTTCGTAGGTTAAAGCGCTTTTGTAAGAACTTTTAGAGAGCTTCTTAAATAATAAGTACTTGTAATTAATAAATGTGAAATTAGTTTGTAAGAAATAAAAATGTAATAAACATGTATATTTTGTATACGGAATGTAAAATTATCGTTAATAAGTTGAAATAAAAAGCAAATAGCTTTACCTAAATAAATTTAATTTTCAATTAAAAAGATTCTTTTAGACATCTGTTATAATTCAATATGCTGAAAAGAAAATAAAAATTTCAATCCGCAAATGCATTAGGAACGAGAGACAATTTTTAGTTATTTAAATTGAAAAAATCTTTCCGACGAATTTTTCCCATTTCTAAATTTTTGCAAATATATGCACAATGCACATATCATTCTAAAAGTGCATTTGACCTTATTACTATTTTTCTTTGCAAAATTAATAGTAATCTTTACAATTCGTTACAAAATAGGTATTCTTAATTTTCAATTTTTCAACCAAATAAGACATAAATATTTATTGGCTGTATATTAAAAATACATATAAATTTTTAGTTAGTAATTTTCTTAAAAGAATCAGTGAATTTCATTATATAGTGAAATTCCACTGCTTCATATTTATGAAAAGACTTACAGATAAGTATTACAATTCTTTTTTTTCAAGTATAAATCTTATATTTATTCAATATACAATAAGTACATTTTATTGATTTAGTATAAAGGTCATATACTTCATTCTATTTCTTAATTTAACTGGGCAATCTGTACGAAAGCTGTAAAAAACGAAAACATTTACGGTGCATATTTTATTTTGAGACAAGGTGTATGCATAATTCATAGGGTTGTAAAACAAGCCGTAAAAGAATAATCAGAATAATTAAGCGCACCATACTTATGTAAGAATCACGTGTTTTTCCAAAGGCAGTCGTCCAGGTCGTAAAAACAATTCTTTGGCTGTAACAACAGCAATCCCGCCGTAAGCACAGGCCAACCCCTAAAATCTACAAGTCCAGCCAAGAGAGAAAGTTTGATAAACAAAGAGGGCGAAGGCTTTCACCGGCACACGATAAGGAGAAAGAGCGCCCGTGAGGTTGACCCAGCGGCGGCGGCCTGCGCCATATCGAATTACGCGGCGTCTGCGCACTACTCGTGCTCGCTCCTCTCTCTCCTACCCTCTTCCTCCCCCTCCCCACCCCTCTCGGGCTAATTTTAATGAACTTTCCAACTTTTGCACGGGTATGTTAATGGGATATTCCTCGCGCACTGCAAGAGGCAGTTTTCCAGCGATTCGCTAAATTCGAACTTTGACGTGCGACCTGAATTGCTGGTACGGCTTCTCAAAAGGACTACCCTCCCATTATTTCTAGGCGCTACGCGATTTTTCATGGCTATGGAAAATACAAGAGAGGGACAGAGTGAGAGAATACAGATTCACTGTAATTGGGAAGTTGGGATAAACCATATTTTGTACTCCGCGCATGATGGGCATAAATTTACGTGAGAAATTGGCTTGAGCTAAAGTGACTGTACATTTTGAATATTGACCTGTAAAAATAATTTTTCTAGTGTTATCTCGCTAGATTTCAAAGAAAATATATTTGCCTTTGATTTGGGTCACTAAATTAGAGACAACTTTAAAATAATATATGAAAATTAAGAAAATGCACACGTCAACGTTTACCACCCGACCACATCCCTCGATTTCTAAATAATTGAAAAAATATATTTTGATGTATGGAAAATCAAGGCATCATTGTAAATATTTCATAATGTATTCACCCTCCTATAAAATTTCGAAAACCATATTCCAATTCGATTTGGACTTTATTTTAATCGACTTGTTATACTTTTACGTTACATATGCGATTGTTAATATTGATTTAAAACTTTGCATAAGGTGAAGTATATTATTACGAAGGATAATGATGTTTTGGTTTCGAATAAATTAAAAATTATTTAAAAACTTTTTAATCTGCTTGGTCAGTAACATTTGAGAAGGAGACATCAATACCATTCAATTGTAGTGAAACAATTGGAATGAAAATAAAAGGAAAATGCTGTCAGATGTGAAATAGCTAAAGCATTATTTTTTATAATTTTTACTACTGAATGTCTCATAAAATCTCGATTTTCCTGTTTGTTTTAGCAAACTTCATTTAAGCTTTTTATGTATTTCAACTCCCCCTCAATTTCTCTATTTCCCGTTATGTAGCACGTTCTTGCAAACTTCTGTCTGACCATACGTACCGTATATCTACTTTTCAAATTACTTAAAAAAAATATTTTAGTTTTATAAAGTTTCTAAAAGCTTTTATAACATTTGTATTTTCTTACCAAAAAAATTTTTGGGAGATATTAGAGCCTATATACAGACCTACGTAGAAAAAATTTCGAGGGCAATGTATCGGCCATATCGGCGCCTCAGCCGAATATTAGCCGAATAGGTATTGGCCATAGTTTTCCCACATAATATGGGAAACAATATGGCCAATATTCGACTTAAGTGACAGAGCCACATAATGCCGATATGTTTTTCCTTTTCAATTTGTCATTTTTACTAACTCTTTAAGTCATTTCGTACCCTTCAAATGATTGCGAACAGCGAACATCGGTAATAATTTTACAAAACTTGGGAGTAAATTTAAATTTAATTTGGGAACGTTACTTGATAATGAAAAACTCAGTGTAGGTATCTGTAATTGGCACCGACTTCTCATTAAATGAGCTTGCTAAGGTATAAAATGAAAATAAATTCGGATATCGAATTAAACATTCACTGAATTACTTTCTACGGTTTAATAAAAGCTCCGATCAACTGATACGTGCACTATTTTCCAAACACGTAGACGCAAATTAGCCATGCGACGAACAAGAAATTCGCTTACATAATCGCGTTACGGCTACAAACTGCCGTCTCAACAAAATTAATCCGCCGCGATAATTTTATTGCTGTGACACGAAAAGCTTTTAATCAATCCATCAAAGCCAAGTCACTCGCGCATGCGCACGACGAGGAGGGCTTGCATCGAATTTTCACAAATACTCGAGCAAGCTAGCGAGCAAAAGGGAGCGAGCAAAATCGACGGGGAACGCGTGGTAACAGCCGACAAAAACTGCCTCGACACATTCAACAGTTTGAAAAGCTTCTTTTGCCGGGACGACGCATCAGGTGAACCATCGGCTCGACGAAATTGGAGTATCGAGGATTACGTCGGAGCGAAAACTCGTTCGCGCTCTTTCGTTTATTCCGACAAGCGCACAACTCGCTTTTTCACGGTTTATTTCTCAACGCTGGGTTATTTTTCAGGAGATGTCGAATTTTTCCCTTTGTACATTTCTAAGCCATGAGTTTTAATTTTTTCATCGCGTACGTTTTATGTTTTTCTCGTGGTTCTATAACGCATTCCTACCATCGATTTCGACGCCCTTCTTTTATACTCGTGCGCCTCTTTCCTCATTTTTACGTTCGCCCGGTTTTGCATACCTGATTGCTTTAACATTTAATTTAAAGTGTCGCTTCGAGTGAGTATGCAAAGTGCAAGTGCAAGAGGAAGCGTTCTTGTGTATCACATATTTTTGTTTTACTTTGACTCACATTCATATTCTGCCAAGGCAAATGCATTTTTATCCTTTACATTTGTGAAGTAAATTTTATAGAAGAGGAGAATACATTCGTGTGTTATATGAAAAAACAATTTACTTGCCCATGATTGAGACAGTTTGATTCCAATTGCTTTTTGATGAATAAATTTACATGCTCACTCATTTTTATTATCCTCCGCTTAGGTACATTTCCATTATTTTTATGAATCTTTTCTAATTACAGTAATATCCTTGTCTTAACTTTTTGTACATTAAATTTTCCATTACATTTTCTAATCGGTAAGAGTTAATCAATCATACTAAAATATGCTCATAAATTCAGTGTATGAATTCGAATATAAAAATAAAATGACAACATTTTTAGAAACAAATATATTCTTGTATATATATACACACAATATTTCACGGGAATACTAATTTTTATTTTCAAAAGCACGCTAATACACCTCATACTGTTGCATACAACGTGATAAGCACTCTCGTGGAAGCGTGATAAGCTGTAAAGAACCGCTTTTACCATTACGCGCGCACTGTGTTTTTTTATATTCCATTAACACGTCGTAGAAAAACTATCCCTTTGCCATCGACTCTTCCCCTCAACTAGATATCCGAAAGTAACGCCCACGGGCGAGGCAAATAAATTTTAATCTAATCTACTCCGGGCGCTATCTTCCTCATCTCACCTTCATTTCCCCACCTTCTCCCTTTCTTTTATTTACTCGTTCATCCCTTCGCCTCGCCCCCTCCACATCTCCGGCCGGCCGCTCGTATCGATTATATACGCGCAGACGGCGCGTACGTACGGCCTGTAACTCGCAGCAGCCGAAACGGCCGCCTGGTTAACCCACTGACACTGATAAAAGCTTCCCTCGCACATTGATGATCCATCGCAACTCCTATCGCTTTTTGGGCTCCGAAATTATACGTGTGTATAATCAGGCGACCCACGGGCGCTTTGTGTATACTCAGCCCTCCCGTATTCGCACTGATGTCGCTGTACGCGTTCGTCTGTTCGAGCACTTTTTATTTCATGATGGCATTGACTGTACAATATCCGAGCCCTAATGATTCAGCACAGAGATAAGAAGAAGAAGCATTGCGATGCTGCAGTCCCATGTCAGAGTGTACTCGGTCTGTGCATATATTTTTTAGCCGACCATCCATTTAATTTGCTCCACTGCACTCTTCTCTGTGTATAGATGTAAAGCTGCTGTGGCTTTTCATCGAGTGGCTATCTTGCTGCGGGGCTTTCCGCCAGATAGGGACGCATGGGAGCGCAAGCTTTTGAAAAATTGCCGCACTGCTATACTATGGGCTGTCTGGTCTTTTGAAAACTTCACAAATATGCACATATGTGCGCGGAGAGGTGGTGTGAGGGAGATAGAGAGCGCAGAATAAATACTGATAAATAGCTTTGCATGTATATGTGGATGGCGGGGGATGCGGCTGTCAGCGCTTGCTTTGAAAAATAGATTGGAGGCAAATTAAACGTTTGTTAACAAAGCAGATAGGAAATGGATTTTTCGATGAAACCTGAATGCTGAAATGTATCGAGTGCTGTGTTGAAGTCTGCGAGATACATACTTGTGATTATAACACATTGACATGGAAACATTTCTACACATTTCTAACATTGCTGAATTTAGTTGTAGCCTGGTTCATTACACGATCGTATAATTTTAATTATTAATTTTGAAATTCGTAAATCTAGAATGGTAATACTTTTGAAAACCAAACATGAAATTTGGATACACTTCTAAATACAAATCTTATATCAACATTACCTATCCCAAAAATCAAGGAGCGTGCAATGGAAAATTGCGCTTTAAAAGTTTCAAACCGCTCTTGAAATAGCAGCATTCAATTTTCCTGAATCGCGCTGTTGTAAGCGATAACAACAGCTCTCCGTCGGGTGGAATGAAGGTTCTCCTCGTAATCGAAGCCGTCGTATGTACGGGGTACTTTATACTCTCCTCGTTGTCCGGTCTTGAGGAGAACGGCGAGGAGGCGGTCCCATAAGACGCCCGTAACATCTCACTCGTGAGCGACAAAGCGACTTTTTATCCGCGTGATCGTAAGATGAGCCAACGGGAACTTTATTGCTCGTGCGAAACGTTAGAAAGCACTAAATAAACCGTTTGCCTGGGTTTGACAAGCTGGACAAACAGTATGGCGTTCGCGTTTGATGAGAGAGCCGCATTAATAATTATAACGAACGCCTGTGCAGTGCGATGATAACGCCAATTGATTGACTAAACATATTCGCAATGACAAGCTCGATGAATAGTGTAGTGTATACGATGGCTACGTTCTTCGCGAGCGTTTCAGTTAATGATGGATTTAAATCGACGTGAATTCGATCGTTATTGAATTTCAATGAAACTTGAAAGATGCGTATTTATGAACTTTAAAGAGTAGTAATAAGTCGAGTATTTATTATATTGAAATATATGGAAATGAGAATTTACGTTCATTTTATGAGATACGTCAACGAAACAAATCAACTTCGTCTTTTTTTATTGAAACATAAGTTTAATTAAAAATAAAGTAATACAATTTTATGTTATAAGTATTTACGCAACACGTGCACTTTTATGAATAAGTAAATCTGATGTAAAGGAAATATTTAAATAAACATTAAACGTTAACTGGTTTTACATTTTAGTGTGCACGTGGACAATTTAATGTTAAATAAAATACAATATTAAATAAAATACTTAAATTTAACAGGGATTTTATATCTATCCTTTAAATAAAATATAATTTTTACATATATCTTTTATATGTAACTGTTAAAATTTGTTCTTGTTAACACAATTCCATGTTTTTATTTTTTAAGGAATGCTTTATTTTCACAATAAAATCATACATAAAATATTAAATAAAATGCTGTGATTACAAATGATAAATAAATATATAGGGGTATTGCACGCTTCTTTGAAAAGTTAGACTTTTCTAAGGCGTATTAAATGCCTGACTAAACTTGATGTTATCTACTTATTCCATTTATTACGGTAAGTAAAGTAAAATTTGTTTTACAGCTACTGACAGCATTGGCCATCATAATTTGAAGGTAATACGTGTATTGTTTTGCGTCCAATAACTTTTAAAAATAAATAATAAAAAAAAACTCAGCTACAAAAATTATAACTGTAATATTTAAAAAAAAACGAGAATAACTCGGTAATGCTACACAAAATTGACTCCTAAAGGATATTGTATCCGCATAGAATATTGAATACACAGTAAATGAAGAAATGAAAAAGGAAAACCGAAATTATACTAACTTGATGAAATTCTTCAAGTTAATAAGGATTCAAAGGAAATCGAAGATTTATGAAAAAGGTTTGTTATTATTATTCAACCCTATATTATACTATTTATTATACATCGATCTAGTACAAGCAAGCGAGCTTCCTTCACTCTTTATTAAAAAATATTCCATATCGAAGACATCTGGGAACTATTTTTGTTTTTTTATTTAAAAGGCGACCTTATTTAGTAGACTCTACGTTACTGCTACTGAAAGATATATGGGGCTGTAAGTATGCGCAATTCACGCCCAGCATGGCACAAACCGAGCAAGCTACTTTGCAGATATACATGACTCCGACGTTTAGAAATACTTTCTATTCATGTCAAACTTTCATAAATAAATGAATAAATATGTTTTGAGCCTAAGTAATACTTTTTTTATTATTATTTTTTGTGGATCAAATAAAAAATTAATAGGTACTATAAAATTATAATAATATATGTATATGGTATTTTTTAACTCATTAAATTTGTATAAAACATTTAAACTTTTTTTTACTGATTTTTAATACTGATCTATTATTTAATTTTATGAAAATTTTTTTCGTGTAATAATTATGACGAACAGGAAACTTATCGATTATAAATATGGACGTTTGTTGGAAAGTTTCAAGTGAAAGAGTGAAGTTTAATACCATGGCGAAACTTTGCATCTTTCAAACTTACCCAAAAATTCATATTGTAAAAACGTAAATTCATCAAAAAACTTTTTATCAAATAATCCGGCAGTATATTTTTCAAGCAAACTTATAGAGTTATGCATTCAAATTCAACACTGCAGCGTTTGAACTCTAAAAGACACTAAAAATATTGCCTGCAATGCTTTAGTGGTTATTCTGTTGCACGTAAAAAAGTATGAGTCCATATTTTCAGTAAAAAATATTAAAAATCTATTTACTATAAGTGAAATTAAGTTGATGATCTTTATTTAATCAGTTTCTTCGACTTCGATCCGGTGTTCTTCTAATGCGCTAAAAGGAGTTACATAATTCCAGAAAGAAAAAGTATGTACAAGGCCGTAAATTCAAACTTCCTTCTCGAAAACAACACATATCAAAGCTGCGCAATCAACTTCGTGCGCGCGTCGAAATCAAACCGTGGCAATCTCAATAAACCGGGCGCGCGCACTGCGCAAACGAAAGCCCATTTTCTCGCGGCGGTCACGAAACGAAAAAAGTCGCACGGCGTGCAGCGGCTCCGTTGCTCGTTAAAAATAACCTCCTTTGCAAGATTGTCGCATTTAACCCTCTTTAAAAGCCGCCCGATCCATATTTTATTTCCATCCATCCGCGAGCGCGAAACACACACACACACACACATTTGCGGCCATTACAGGCGCGTGCATGCACCGCTAAAAAGCGGAGCAACGCGCGGGAGCAAAGGACGATCGGGCACGCTCGTGTATATATATACATATTGTTTGCCGACCGTTCTATATTTAGAAACGGCGCGCACAGTTAGGCTCGCGCGTATATTCATGAGGGACAGGCACGCGAACGCCAGTCCGTCGACCCCAGTGCAAGTCGTGTGCAGAGCAGACATGTGTATATGTGTGTGCGCGCCCTGCAGTGCACGGGTATAGAAGAAGGAGGAGGAGAAGGAAGAGGACTGACCCGCAACAACGAGGCCGACGCTTCGCGCTTCCGTAAGGGGAGGGGACGAGATGGATGTACAATCGAACGGGGTTGAGCGATATGCGATTTCCGGCCGGAACGAACGTCGCGAGGAGAATACCGTGAGGATTGCCGGCATTCTTCCAGGGGAGGACTGACGGCTGGGTATGGAAATCTCTCGACGTCTACTGCACTGCTTTTGACGCCGATTTCTCAGAAGTGTAAACATTGTTAGAGAGAGGTCATTTGCTTTGTAATAAAGGGGATTCCTTTCATAAAAAATTACGACAAATATTATATTTATGTGTGCCATACATTAAACTAATGTAAATATGTAAGTGACAAAATTGAGAATACTGTATAGAGTGCCTTTAACGTTAATGGGACTACTAAAAATCTACTGAAAGCATGATTAAAAATCCTTATACTGAACACAGGGAAGTAGTGCAACTTGAGTTCAAACAGACGTTAATTTTTATTGGTCTTCTTTCTAACTTTCCTATTAAGAAGCTTATCAATTTTTGTTAAATTTTATAGTGTTTTATTCTCTTAGTGCTAAAAGACGTCGTGAACATTCAACATTGGATGAAACGTTATTTTTTTTTTACTAATTTTGCCAATTTCCAGTAATGGCTGTTCACAACTTTTCCTTTATTATTTCAATCAAATATTAACATTAATGTTGTCTATAGATGATATCCAATCGTCAGTATTCTTCGTTACTTTACATAACATACAAAGTAGACATGGAATCAATTGGACATAAAGAAACAAACTATTTTTTGCTGTTCTGTAATGTTTTTCGTGTGTCGAATAACTGTATTCTTTAGATTATTTGTGCGTCACACCACTTAAGTTAAGTTCACTAGCTGTATCGTTCGAATAACGGCCTGC
>JAYJLV010067722.1:0-13071 GCA_036873485.1 Torymus texanus
ATCAAAGGCTATATACTTATAGAGTATAAACTTAGGAAAAGAAAGTGTATTATCTAGGAATATGGCGTCTAGAGATTCAATCAGCCTGTTGCAAGGAGACAATCCGTTTGATTTAAACTAGTACATTTTTAATGCAAGAGAAATTTTTCATACATCAAACAGAAATCTTTCCTGTACGAAGACAATGAATCCCCTAAGCGTCGACTGCGGTATTTTTTTTCTAACAGTATGAGCATATTTGATATAGTTTATAATTAAACTTATTATATTTACTTAATTTATTTACAGCTACAATAAGTCACTGAACGCTATAATAATTGCAATGTCATATTTATACAAATAAAAAGCTTGCTACACTTGCGCCTCATATTCACCGTATCATTTATTAACGTTATCTCACTATACCGCAAAACCTTCATCACAACTTATTCGTCATTAATTATTATTCCACTAATACATGCGCACACACACATACAGCACGCCGTAAACACCGTTAAACCGCTTCGACGATGACCAAGCACTAAATAAACAGCAAAACTGAACATTTTTTCCTCCCGTCCAACGAACTCAAGGGGCAGTCTCTTCCATATACATATATATACACACCATACCAACCGACGACTATCAGGTCTATACTCTCTCGATAACTCGGCCGCGCTCGCTTGCGTTAGCTATTTATCACGCTCAAGGAAATTTCATCGCGATAAAGTCGCCCTCGACAATAACTCCTCATTGCCCGGCATTAAGCCAGTCATTTGGGTTGCCAGAGGAAAGAAGGGGGGCAATTTTTCCCCTACACTATACACCACTGCATGTAAATTCGCGCGCTGGAAGTATAATCGTCATACTCGTGTATACCGATCGCATCTGCGCATGCGAGAAACACGCGCATGAAACAAAAAAAAAATGAAAGAGTGGGGGATAGGAGAGAGAGAGAGAGAGAGAGAGAAAACTTTGCGAAATAATTAACGACGCGTAATTATAGCGCGGTGTGGCGCCGGCCGCGCGTAACGAATAGCTTCATCGGCCGGCATGACCGGGCAGAATATACGCTGCTGCTGCTGTTGCCGTTGCTGCCGCTTCTTCAACGCTCTGCAGTTGAGTATGGAACAGCTCAATTTTTTCGAGGTTCGCCATCAGGCGATGGCGACGACGAAGACGATCGATTCCGGTGATTAATCTGCACCGTGCTGGTCTTGTATGTGTGTTTGTGTGTTTGTGTGCACGTGTCTTCATTATGTGTATATAATGAATATAACGTTTCGTATAGCACTTATGGTGATATTCTAAAATGATACATTTTTCTTTACACGTTTATACGTTTGTATGTATGTATGTATGAAACGTTTGAGTGGACACAATTCGCTTAAATGACAGTTTGCTGTGGTGCAGAGATTGATACGCGCGTAAGTATTTTTCTTTCGTGATTATTACGGAGGTAATTTTAAATATCACGTGTGGAAAATATTCATGTTATAAGAGCGTGATTAAACTTTAATAAATATAGACGTGGGACTATTTATTAAAATAATTTCTTAATATTTTAAGCATGCATGATAAAATCACATAGCGTAAAAAACTCGCATGATACGTGTTGTATATGTACAAAGAAAAATTTTGTAGTAAAAATTACTATTTTTTATGGTACATGTATATGAAAATTGTAATAATACAAAACATGTAATAAAAATGTCCATTTATTTAGTAAAAATTACGAGATAATATATCGAAAATAATAATTATTATATTTGTGTTTATGCGGTTTCATTAATAAAAGTTGTCCTCGATGCGAAAGAAGCACCCGATTTCTACCTGTATCTTGTGTTGTATTTGAAATTTGAATAATTTTGTTGCCAATGGATATTATTTAATTCTATGAAAAGCATATAAAGCTCGCTTTTTTACTTTTACCTTGTACTGTATTTGATATTTGAATAACTTTGTTGGTAATTGATATTACTCAATTTTGAAAGTTTTCATTTTCTACTTTTAGCCTGTGTACTCTATAACAATATGAAATATTCATATAATTTCCTACAGCCAATAATAAAAACATTATTACTCAAAAAATTCTTGACAAAATTATTCTAAAAATTTCCGTCAAAGATTTTTAAAGAATGTAAAAATAGTATGCATATTATTCGTATATGTTATAAAGTTTGAGAATACGCTATAAAGCTTTAGTTTTAAGTTTATTTTTAAGTATTTTTTAATTTTTCGACTTTGGCATAGGACTTTTTGTATTCTCTTTACTAATACTATTTTTTAAATTCTATACAATTATAATAACAATCACAGACCTAATTCCGGTAGCCCGAAATCAATAAACATCTAAACATCTTGAATAAATTTAATCTCTGAGTTAAAAACGTAACAATTTTATATAGAATCAATTTAAATTGATTTCATTGTGATACTTGAAAACCCTTGAAATCCTCATAAAATCAATTCACTTTAGCTATCACTCACGCATAGTTTCCTGCATCGATCAGCCCCTCGATTATGTGTTATTGTGACAAGAAAATCAATTTTTTCAAATTCGCTGGTTCTCACAGGACCTCTTGATTTACAAATTAGAACTAATAAAGATAAGACGCACGTGTTTGCTAGAATTGTACTAAACCATAATAACTGATTCTTTGAGCTTTTCACTAACCAAATCAAAAGCTTACGTCTGACTACTGCAATCTACTACTACTAGTTCAGCATAATTTATAACGGTCACTACACAATCCCATTATTTTTCTTTCATCCAAACCATCAATCCACTCCTTGCCCTTCACGATAAAACCTATACTCCTACAGCCAGCAACTTTACAACCCCTATTCAAATCATCAGCTCTTGGTTATGCCTCTATATAGATATATACATATACGTTTGACTGACGCTTACGTAATCGTGGCGTTATTTGGTCGAATCTTTACGGTCAACTTCACCCCAAGCGTACTCGCAAAAGCATAGCTTTGTTTTGTCCAAAGCATAACTCAAGATCGATGATCCACCGTTGCTCCTACCACGTATATTTCGGTGAGCACGCGGTAAAGTCGCACGAACGGGCGCGCGCGTATGGTCAAGCGAGAAACGATTAATAAAGTAATCATGCTCAGCCGACGGTATCAATCATTTTCTCTGGCTACGAGCGGCCTCTGTGCGCGACAGCTCTCTCTCTCTCTCTCTCTCTCTCTCTCTCTCTAGCCGACGGCTCCTGCGTTGGATATTTGCTTCGATTCGCCCGCAAATCTGTGTAGTATATACGTACGTAGCTGTGTATGGATGTGTACACTGGCGTTTAGGTTTTGTTACGTGGGTATAAAGTTGTAAAATGTAGTAATTAGGTGGTTTATGTTTTTCAAAAAAAAAGAAAGAGAAAGAGAGAGAAAGAGAGAGAGTTATTGGATTATAGATTGGATGGTTGGGATTGAATTTCTGGTTGGAATCGAGGTGTAATCGAAACGGAGCCTGACCTACATTGCAATTTACGTATTTTCGTCTCGAAAAAGCTAAATTAACAATAATTTCGAGCTTGAATATTATCTTTATTTGCCACATATTGGTTTTCGAATTGTAAATTTTATTGGATTTCGACCGGTGACTAAACGAATAACACAGTCGCGTCTAAAAGCACGGCAAAAATAATTTTATATTGTGTTTCCGATATTTCGATTACTGCGCCGTGATATCATAGTTAAACAAACCGTAGTAATTAATTTTTCCAACAGGTACGATTGAATTTACATTTTCGTTTATGCTATACACACACACAATTGATCGAAATCGATACTATTTTACTGTTCGACGGATTCGTTTATAATAATAACACTTCATCAAATTCACTCGATTATATAATTGAGTTTCAAAATCAATATAACAACAACAACTCCAGCCGCTTATTATAAACACTCGAGAAAATAATTATTGTCTACGTTTTGTCCATCTTAAAACTGCATTACTAAACTCATTATCCTCTCGTTTCGTAACATCTTCACCTCTCTCTCTCTCTCTCACTTTCTCCCATTTACCCATAGGCGCACCGATCACTCGATTAAGATATTTAATCAAACGACGAAATAACGCGCAGCCATTACCGGCCGCGCGGATGAGTTTTTCAAGAACCGAAGGAACAAAGCCGAGCAATGAGGAATAAGGAAAGAAAAAAAAACAACGTCTAAATTAAGTTTTTGTCGGGGGGGGGAGAGAGAGAGTCGCTCTCGACCGCCGCGAGAAAGGATCAATATAACCGAACGTATATATACGCGACCTCCGACGCCTGATCTTGGGCCGCTGCAATAATTTTCTTATTGTTGGATATTACTGCTCTTTCTCTCTCTCTCTCTCTCCCGGCTTCATCTATTATCCATTATAGGTAACTTAATAGCCAATTTAAGGGAACACAATTTAATAAGCCAAGAAGGAAAGAGGGGATGCCTGCTTGCGGCACGCCAACTAAGCCATAGCAAATCTATTCTCTCTTTTTCTTCTCCCTCTCTTCTTCCTTCCTTCCTTCCTCCTCCTCCTCTATCTCTCACTCTCCGTTGCTTTTGTCTTGCGGAACTTAAATAAGATTCGATCAAGCGCGAATCTCCCGGTAAAGCAGGGGGAACGAGAAAGACAGAGAGCAAAAAGACGTATCGCACACGTAGATATAGCTTTTGTGATTCTCTGGTAAAATCCCCGTGCGATATTCTATCAATAACTAAAGACACTAGTTATATAATATAATTATCGATATTATACATACCTTAAAAGCTCGTACACGCTCAATTTACCAAATATTTTCGCGCCTATATACACGTACTTCTTACCGCAGTGTCTCCTATATATACAGCTCACACTTATCCAATCAATTCAATTGAATGCTCTTTTGCGTAAAAGTCCCGCGACCACTACCGTCGGGGAGTGCTACCATTAACTTTATACCCGTATAGTGCACTGGCGAACGGCGAAAGAGAAGGGGAGAGTGAGTGAGAGAGAGAGAGAGAGAGTATATCTACGGCTGCTCTGGCTTACGTACAAATATATATATGTATATATATATATATATACATAGCCATCATATTGGTTATATACCATATTTGCAGATTACCGCACGTACGTATACGCGGGTGGATGGGAACGCGAAATATTCAATCCAATAAAGTTTAATCCTTGTTGCCAGGGTAGATTTACGCATGTGCATTGCTGTAGCTATACTATACTACGTATATATATAACCCTTCCTTGTATGCATTTTTTAATCTCGCACGCGAACGGCGACCGCCGCTCGAAAATACATATCCCAAGCTCTTTCGGCCACGCGCGTACTGTCACTTTGTACCACTAACTTTTCATTTCTCTCTCATACTCTCGTCACGCCTCGCGGTTGGTCTATACACATACACGTGAAAACTCTAATTACTTGTAACAAAAATATGCGAGCTTTCACGGACCATGCACGTGTATATAATACCCTTCGCATATATACGAGGGTCTGGTAAATTTATATATACGTTGTGGCATTTTTCTTTGTATATGCGCGTATTAAAATAGAATTTTTCCCAGCCGTTGTCACGCGTTTGTTTGAGGGAAAGCTTATATATACATGCATCGTGTCAAATATAAATTGTTCTCGCACACGTTATATGTAGGTATAAACAATGATATAATACGAAACCTCACGGTTCACGTTGCTTTTTTTTTCTCTCGCTAATACCTTGTTTATTCTCCTTTCGATAACTGTATTTATGACGGCCATATAATGAATCCTTATACTACTACTACTATACGCTATATATAGATATATAGACTTAACGAGTAAACGTATATATATAGCAGCGCAATTAGACAAGGAATCTCCTTCTCGGCCCTCGCCTCGTTTCCACGAGCGATAACACACAAATGCACAGATGCTCTCGCGCACATTCTCTCTCTCTCTCTCTCTCTCTCCCATCATATATACATATACATATATACACGTATACACACGCAGAAGCGCGGACATAATTCACCCGCACATTCCAAAATCAACACACGCGAAAACGTCGGGACGAGCTATAATTGCGCAGCCGCGTATGTATGTACGTTCGGCCGGAGGCTGACTCTCTCTCTCTCTCTCTCTCTCTCTCGCAAGAACGTATAGAAGCTACCTATATAGCCATCGTCCAGGGGCGCGCGCGCGCGCAGAGATTGCGTGCGCGATGCAGCGGAACTTTCGCGTAGGTAGGTAGGTGCTATATATATACTGCTTCTAGGTACATCGGTAATGCGCGTGCGTATTAGGCGGGCGTTTTGGGCCCCCTTTGTGACCCAGAGAACCTAATTAATTCCACGGTAATGAGTTGCTTCTCTCACTCACTCTCTCTCTCTCTCTCTCTCTCTCTATCTCTCCCCTGGACTCGACAAGTAGGCTAGGCCGGGATTCGTTTGCCTCAGGCTGCCTGCACTCTGTGCACTGAGCGTATACCCTCTCTCTCTCTCCCTCTCTCTCTCTCTTACACTTTCCTCGGGCGCGTATTTCCACCTCTCGCCTTCGTCGGCAAACTACTTCATGCGGAGTTTCATGCACTCGTGCTTAGATTAGATTTGATATTAATTGCTTGGCTCTGCCCCGCGCCCGGCTTCCAGGGGGTAGTATAGCACCAGTAGCAGTAGTAGCACATATAGCAGGTGTATATATACACATACGCATACTCGCGGGTTAGATGACTAGAGAGAGAGTGCGAGAGAGTGAGGTATATGGTGCGTGAGGTTGTGCGTGTAACGTGTGTGTGTGTATATATATATATATGCTTGCCATAACAGACTGGCCGATTTTTCACCCGCTTTGCTTACCTTTCTGCGGCAGAGTGTATATGATGGTGGTGGTGGTGGTATAGCCGTAGGAGGAAGGGTAAAGAGGAATGGTAGTAACGCTTGAGATATATATGGGGTTAGTCCGTATACCTCGTTGTGCGGATGATGATTGCCTGGGGTGAGGATGTTTTGTTAATCTTCAGGGGGTGCTGGACGAGTTAATTTTCAGGGAAAAGGCGGGAATTTTAGTTTTAGGGAAGTTATTGCGAAAATAATGTCGGTTAATTTTTTATAAATCACGAGAGGACATACATTATTTATCGTAGAATCTAATAAGAGAGGAGTAGGATTAAGAATTGGCTTGAGATGGAAGAAGAATGATTTATAATATAAGAAAAATGCATTGAAAAATTCAACTAATTCAATTATGGCAAACTGGTGTATGTTAAAAATAAATGATAATTTATTAAGTTTCGCGATAAAAAATTTACAACACGATGTAATCTCTAAAAGTTGATGAACCTAAAATAATTTATACCAAAGTGTGAGTATTCTATAAATAAAAGTATACTTTGAAGATTGACTGGCATAGCTTAAAATTATTATCCGTTACATTAAAACTATTATTCTGCAATTATCCCGCTGAACAACTGACTGTGATTCATAATAATATTTAACGAAATTAATTACTTTCGGTTTCCTTATTAATTATAACAGACGTCTAAATTAATAATCTGTCAGAACTTCCCGTGATTAATCTGACCTAATTACGTCAAAACCATAACTATTATTATTTTGACCAGTTCTCTGAAAATGATCATTTAACCCTTACCCTCGAGCTACAAGTTAAAACTAAAATTAGTTTATTCGAGAATTAATTACTACGATAATTATTTTATTATTATAGAATTAAAAAGCAATATAAACTTTATAGTACGCAAACAACAAACACCTCTAAAAATCTATAATACTTGAGTCGCTATAATAGAATTTGTGAAACCAATACTATAATCTAGAATGTATCAAGATATTTAAAAAAAAAATAAGTTTTGCTCACTCTAACGGAAAGAATGTCAAGAAAAATAAGAAAGAAAATTGAAACAAAAAATAGATAAAGGCTAGCATGGTATGAGCTTTATGTATTGCCTCAAGCGAAAAAAATCTGTTTCTATTATAATCTTTTCTTATCTTTACTCCTTTTGATAAAATAATATTACCAATATTTATTTTTTATTAAACTTTAAGCAAAAAATGGTAATTACTTGTTTATTCTTTTTGTTGTATCATTCATTATAAACGATATTTTCAAAAACTTTACCACACGATTTCCTTGAAAATCACATCACCTCTAAAATGGACTCACCAAGGTACATCGTCAACAGCTTTTACTTCATTATATCATCGAATATACCAAGAAAATCACCTACACACATACTCTATACAACCTACACCCACTATATATACGTACGTGCAAGGTGTGTATCACCGGATCTCTCTCTCTCTCTCTCTCTCTCTCTCTCTCTCTCTCTCTCTCTCTGTCTCTCTCTCCCCACTGGCAGCTTCTCGCGAAAAAGCCCATGCTCGCGGCGAGGTATTGCAATTAGCATGCTAATTAATAATACAAACTCAATGAGCTGCCGAGGTCCACTCAGCCGCCGAGTGTACACTATGCGCGCGTACTCTCTCTCTCTCTCTCTCTCTCTCTCTCTCTCTCGCTTGCGCGTATATATACGTTCGATAATGCAACGTACGCTGACGTCGTCGTCGACGCCGCTACGCGTGTGTATATAGCGTGCGATTACTCGGTCAACCAGCTAGAAAAGGCGAAGGAAAGTTCCGAGGAGTGTATATTAGAGAAGTGATTGGCTGATTGGTTGCTACATATATATATTAAATACAACGAGCCCTTTTTTCTATATAACAAGACACGCCATAAGCATACGTACATATAGGATCGTGAATGATGAATTGTTCAAGAGTTTTGAGGTTAGCATGTACGAGTAAAAAACCGCAATTCTCAAGACGATTCAGTAAGTATATATAAGACTGAATCGGGTATATATATATATACACGTATAGGCTGAAGTATAGGGTTCCAAAACGCGTGTACACGTTATATAGCGGAAAACGTAGAGGAGTTATTTATTCAAGGACGAGGTGAGGGGTACCATGTAGGTGGTCGCGAATTTTCGTAAATATCGAGGAAGATATATAGGCGATGTGAGAGGATGTGTTCGGTTATTCAAGCGATGTGGCGCCGTACGCGGAATTTCCGGTGCTCATATACGCGCGCGACGTCGGAGCCCTAAGGAATTTCGGTCGTGAAGTGAACTTTTGATTTTTTTACGTGGATATTATAGTGCCGTTGGTTTATATAGAATTTATTAGCTGAATTCGTAAAAATGTACGTGTTTTCAATTATGACCAAAATTCTGGGAACAGCGTTGAATTTTTGGAAGAATATAAATTAAAAAAAAAGAGTGAAACATCGGCAAATTGTTTTAATGATTACATGGAAAAAAAAATATCGGAATGCGAATAAAATAAATTAAATCAATTCAAAAGTTTTCAAATGATTTTCTTAATTTTATATTGTAATTGTACGTATAGTACGTATATACATAATTTTGAAAGCACGCCGCTTGCTCGTGTACACCTCAATTCAGTACCGAGCGAAGCCGCACATTGCCGCGTATATGTGCGCGCAAATTAACCCAACTACACGACTGTAGCTCGTTAATAATTTGAAAACGCATCTTGTGATAAAACAGGGGCCGAGCGAGCGAATGAGCGAGCGAGACCGATGCATTTTTCATCATTATTGAAAGTACTCCTCTCTCTCTCTCTCTTTCGCAAGTTCCTCATAAAACCTTGATTACTCGAAATGGCATTGAAGTCGTGTATCCGGTGAATTCGTTCAATTAACATTTCGCGGCGGCGGCGGCAGCAGTGCTCACGCTACATAGAAACACACATGGCAGGGAGAGCAAGTTAATGAACAAGATTCAAAGCTCGAATTTGAAAAATCTCCCTGAATGCAATAACGAAGGCCGCGCCATAGTGTACACATATGCTCGTATACACTTACGTACGTTTGAGAGTGAGAGAGACAGAGGAGGTACGTATGTATATATACGCGACTACTGGTTTGAGAGGGGCATTGGTGTATACGTATATGTATGTGTATATATACCTACGCTCTAAAGTGCCGAAGCTGCTGCACGCGCATTACATTCAATAGCCCAGCTAATTAGTAATAACCTAATACGCGCAAACATTTCCCTCCCGCGCACGTCGTAGTCGTGTATTATAAGTATATATACAGTAGTATATACGCGATGTTACCATTCGCGAGACTTTTTTTTTCCTCCCACGAGCGTCGATTCTTTAAATTTATTTGCACGCTTTGCCAGCGTGTACCCCGCGTGTCGCACTCATCCTTGCACGTGTGCATAATGCGTGTCTTCTCATATATTTTTTTTTTCTTTTTTTTCATCTTTCGTATATATACATAGTATTTTCCTACTTCTGCATTCGTAATTTCTGTCTTTCAAAGTACGAGCTAATTAAATGCTATTTTTCACAACCACGTAGTTGTTTGTTTTTATCAATATATATGTATATACACGCGATGATATACGACAGAGAACACATCCTGCATATCCATGCACATCAAGCGCGTGACGCTTTTTCCTTTTCCCTTTGAAAAAAGAGTATATACATACATACACGTCGTACCATGACAATCATTTGGCATGTTACGTCTACGCGTAGATATTTCCGCAAAGACACGACTGACTACGTATATATAGCCAGTCGCGTTCATTCCTTAAATTTTTATAAACGTATAAAATTGTACGCGATACTCTCAAAGCGAGTACTCCTCCTCGAAATTCGTTAACACTAATATTATATATATATATATATATATATATATATATATATATATATCGCGAATAACCGGAATATTTAGAGAGAGAGAGAGGTACGCGCGTGTGAAAAAAATGAAATGAAATGAAAAAAAAGAAATCACCGTCAGTATAGAGAAGAGAATATAACGCGAGTGCGAGTAATACAATTCTTTCGACAGTTTTTCACGGGGAATTCGATAACTCTGTCACACGAAGCTCACACGTACGTACATATGTACGGTCGTCAATCAGCAACGCGCGCTCAACGCAGGGGTCTCGATATTTCAATGACCGGAACACAGACACGCTGAGGGACGGTTTTTCTTTATATATATATATAGCCATGCGCGCGCGCGCGCGCGAACTATGCGCACGTATTATTATATTATTCAATTGGAATTCCACCTTCGTTAATGTTACAAAAGCCAGAGGATTAAATTTTAAAATACATATATATATACGTACCTACATGTATATATATATGTGTGTGGGTGGTTGTGTATACATGTGTTAAATCAAACATGTAGCATCAGTGTGTGAGTAAGAGAGAGAGAGAGAGCACGTAAAATTGTATGTGAATTAATAAAAGCCCTGTTTAATCATGCTAAAGCCTCTGAATAACATCATGGATTGGGAGGAGGGAGAAAAAAATCGCTGCCGTAGCGCGAATTTTTCAGGGAATATGAAAATGAAATTCCAAACAATGCATACACGCGCTATTTTAATGCAAGAACGATGTGTTCTAGACTGGCCTAATTACATATAGCATACGAGGGTTGAAAATAATTATTATATTAAAAATTTAAATATTCAAAATAAAAATAGAAGCGCATATAATTGAACCTCGCTTATATATACATATATATCACGTAGCAATCTCGCGATTAATCTGAATTAATCATTGCACTATTATTACCAGGACTAAGGGCCACAGCGATTCCCAGGCTATAACCTTGAATTTGCACCCGTGCGCAAATATCGACTTCTCACTCGAGAGCGCGTCCTTGAGATTCGATTCGTTATACATATACTCATAGCCCCTCCCTCCCTCCCTCCCACCGTTTCCGTTCTCCGTCGCTTTAATTAGACCGCATCAATTAGCGGCAAATCGATTTTCAGCTAGAAATTATTAACCACCGTTCATATACCTTCCACACATATACATGAACACACACACATATATATATATATATATATGTATATATGTATATACAATAGTATTCGAAGTCTATATACGCGAGCAATACGCGTCGACGTAGACTTGCATATAGGGTGATGTAGACAGTGAATTTTGGTTGGTTAGGTACCAGACAATGATCTGCTTTGTCTCCCGTAATGGAAGACAAACAGCGCGCCGTATAGCAACGGAACGAAGGAAGCACGACGACGGAGTCTCGCGTCATCAACGGTTCCTTCCTTCCTTTGCCGTACAGACGATGCAACTACGACGACTATAGAAGATGTGTATATATGTATATATAGGGATAACGACACTCTCACACTACGCTGTCTTCTGCAGAGGTGTGGAGAACACGGGCATGGTGGTCTCCTGGTTATTGTCCTGCTGTTGTCGCCTGTGCTCCTAGTTGACTACTTATCTGATCATCTAAACATTTACAGCACTACTAATGTGATGCTCTGTGCTTTCGTGATTGCTAAGAGTTAATTTTAGATTTTCGAGGTTGGAGGGTTAATTAGGTAGTTTAAAATTACTCAGGATGATAAGTGAATGGTTTTGAAGATTGTTTCGTTGCTTTGTAAAAAAGAAAGATTAAGTTATTTTGATTTAAAAAAAGTATGTGTTTACCCTGAATTCACTATATTTTTGTTAGAAGCTTGCACATGAACAAATTAATTGATATTATAATTCGATGCGTCAAATGAATAATCATATGTATTTAGAATATATTTGAAAGTTAAACAAAGCGTGAAATTTTGTTTAGACTTTAATCTAACGATCACAATTAAGACATACATGCCCAGGATTCCATATCAACATGCAAACACCCACAATCATTCAACGCATCAGCAACGTTCACTCCTCTATCCACATTCTTAAAAAAATGATTCGTCCAACAGCTCAAGTACACCTATCACCTCCTTCTCCTTCTCTTTCCACACGTATACACACCATACACACATTCGCATCCCTATATATAAAGCAATTAACGTAATTTACCGGCGCGCGTCATTATAAAGTAAGACCTGCTCTGGCCCGGTCGACGCGTCGGAATTAAAGACTCTCTAGCAACAACACCTCGTGATTTATTTATACGACCTCGTGTCTCGCTTCACTCGTATATACGTGTTTATATGTGTGTGTGTGTGTGTGTGTGACCCCTTCGCGGCTCGTGAAATCCGCGGGGCAATAAAGCACCGGCCACTTAAAGA
>JAYJLV010067733.1:0-16223 GCA_036873485.1 Torymus texanus
GAGAGGGAGTGGGAGAGAGAGAGAGAGAGAGAGAGAGACAGCACAACCGGAATACGAGTTTCTGCGGATAGAGTTGTGTGCGCGCATGCTGGCGGGAGAGTATATAGAGGCTATACCGGTAGAGATGCTAATGCCGGCCTTGTGCCACATACCCGTGCCGCCTAGCCGCGCGCGAGCATTCGTGCGCGCGCGCTTAGCAAAAACGCCAGAGCCGATTGGCACGGCAGCCTCCCCACCCCCCTTCTCTACTATATAATACGTTCCCTGCGCCTATCGTATCCTGCGCGCGCGCGCGCGCGTATATAATGATACCTCGTCTAAGCTGGGAAATTTTATATAAATTTGTGCCGCGGGAGCGAGAGAGCCAAGGCGGATTATTGTCTTGTATGTATCTCTTGCGACTATATACTCGACAACCGCTCATGTATGTGTGTATGTGTATGTGAGTTTGGATTAAGGATGGAGGGTTCGAGGACTCTTTTATGTGGGTTATGGTGATTGGTGGGTGGGTCGTGGCTTCGATACACGTATAGCTCGTGTGATACCGCACGAAGGATAATTTTCATTATTGTTAGATATAACGTTTCACGTAATATGTTTCAAAATACTTCTTTGTTGTTTCTTTTTTTATTTTTATTTTATGAAATAACGTATGTTATTATTAAATAAAGGTTGCGTTGAAGTATAGGAAAAAATAATACTTTCAACTTGTTATAAATCGAAGCGGTAATTTTGATCAATTGTACTGCAGAATTACCGATAATTTTTACAAAATTTTTGTTATAAATTAGAAATGTTTATAAAGACGTAATTAAAAACCTCTAATTATATTAATAACATGAAAATTTCTATTTCAATTCGTCAATTCAATTTGCCGAACCATCAGCATTATATATTTCCATTCTTCATCCTCTATATACAGAAAAACCAATTCTGCATCAGTGGGGGAAGGGGGGCAAAACGTGGCATGTGACCGTGCGCGCAAAAAAAAAAAAGAGGAGCAACGCGCGAGACCTGAATAAGCTGCGCGGCGTCGGCAGTGATCGGACAGGCCGATAGCATCTCGCGACCCGACGAAAACACTCTTGTATAGCGCGCATGCATTTATGGATTCCCTCGTTCGTCTGTCGTCAGAGACGATACACATATATATATATACACACACACACACGGTTACTGTAAACTCAGTGCGGGCGCGCGCGCGTGCATCACATGTGACGATTACGCGCTCGTAGATTCTTTCGGTGAGTATATTATATAGCGCACGCGAGGCCATTATGTGGAAATTCCGTATATATATATATATATATATACACGTTCGTGTGTGTGTGTGTGTGTGTGTGTGTGTGTGTGTGTGTGTGTGTGTGTGTGTGTGTGTGTGTGTGTGTGTGTGTGTGTCAGTGCACTCGTGTGGTTTGGCGCGAGGTAATTTAATTATTTGCGGTATTTGGCGTTGCGAAATTAATTTGTAGAGCGAGAATCCTCCATGGGAATTGACACGGAATTCGTTCTGGATTCTGCGGACCGAAGTGGATCGCGTAGAAGTTTGTATTGGCATATAATATAAAAACTTTATAGGATTATGGTCGAGAATTTCTTTGGTAGATTTTTTGTATTGGTAATTATTGTTTATAAAATAGTTAGGTTTTTTTTATCTGGTAGAAACGGAGAACATTTTTGAGCTAAAGGATAGATTGTTCTTTGGGAATGGGAAAAATCTGCATGACACATTTTTTTACCGTTGAAATAGTATAAGTTACGTACAATCTGGTGCGAGATTGTTCTTTGATTAGTTTTTCGCAGCGATATTGAAATCAGAGAAAATGAGAAACAGTTACGATAAGAATTGAGACATACACAAAATCAAGTGAATAAATATATGGATTTTGGTTAATATCTATGGAAGTATGGTATTTCGTATGTCTTTTCTATACGTGTTTATCATTTATATATGTGAATAAATTGTCAGCTACAATTGAATTTTCTCAAGCGTAACGCCAAGTCAACAAGTTAACTTAAAATGAATGTTTTTCATAGATCTTTACCAATATTTTATTTGTTTTGTGTATTAAACATTAATCAAGTCTTAAACTATATTTTTAATTAAAAATTATTTTTCTATTAAAAATATATTTACTTATTTTATACCTCTCACAAAGATAATATTGCTACTATAACAGAAACGAAATAGTTGCATTCCTTAATTATAAATTGTAAAAGATGTTTGCGATGGTAACGTTACGATTAGGTGCTTTGTAACAATCTCCTCGCGAAGATAAGAATAACTGGCAGTTTACTTAACTGCACATTTTACACGATACAAAATAATTTCACAAACGATCTCTTAATAATATTTAACAGCTTCGGCAACGATGTTGTTGCGATTCTCTCCCCCTGCGGTATATATAGAAGAAAAAATCCAATTCAACGCCATATAACACGTATAACAATTCTCCGAATTCCCTGTGTCTAATATTACTGAGAAAACGAAATAACAGGGGGAAAAAGGAGTAGGTAACATTATATCTCCCGCAGCTTAAGCAAACACGCCGTTGGTACTCATAAGATTAGAGTCTCGATTACCGTAACAAGTCAGCACATCGACTCTCGGTGCGAGTACACACACACACATATATATATATATATATATATATACACACTTTATACACCTTCTATTCTCTTACTCTCTCGCTCCCAGTGGCATACAATAAAATCTAATGAGCCTTTTTTCCGCATCTAGCGCGCGCCAGCCAGCCATTCCCATTTATATTATATCGACTATACGCGAACTGTTCCTTTTTGTTTCGCGTATACTTATATACACATTTATCGCGCAAAGCATATCTGCGAGAGAAAACCTTCGATATGTACAGGAGAGAGAGAGAGAGAGAGAGAGAAAGAGCTTCGTTATTTTTAAGTGCGCCCGTGTAATAATTCCAGCGTCGTGCGCTCCTTTAAATAATAGACATTTATTTCAATAACGTGTTTCATAACTTGACGTATATATATTTTATACTTAAGATCATTTTTTCGCGGTGCTATGCGCTAATGCTATACACAAGTCGAGTATATACAGAGCGTCAAAATTTCTTGCGCAATTTCGAGTCATTTTCATATCGGCAGTGTGTATATATATATATATATATATATATACAAGAGGCGAGAGTGTTTAATCAAAGTCAACATTCGACTTCGAGATAAATTTCGCATACTTCAACCGACATTGTACAATATGAGTTCTATATACGTGTATATATATAGTACATCGTCGAGGTGTGTATGCACATACACACACCTACACAATAATATAACATTTCCACTCGATCGCTTTGAGTATATAAAAATCATCGACTCAATTTGAGAATTATCCACGCTCTGAAAGCACACAGAAGAGAGATTTCGAGTAAAAAATATCTTTCTATTCAGCTATCTGTACAGTTGGGCGGCTCTAAACTCGCTCGCTTGCGCGCCGTCAATTACTGGGCAACAAATCAACGTCGCCGAGTTCGTATAGTACAGTATAGTAGTAGCCTAGGCGCGCAATCCCGCCTTAGCCGCTGCCGATCGGAAAAATCGAGGCATTCTGTCTATAGCACAATGAGCGATGTAACAGCCAATAGCCGAGATGCTGCCGGTATATATATATACGTGTATATGCGTTCGTGCGCATTCGTGATACCATCGGATCTTGTGTTACAACCATAAGCTTGTACTCTAACTTGCTTTTCATTCAGGTGTCTGAGTAAAGTTGAGACGCGTGCTTTGTTCTGGGGGTAATTATTAGTGTTAGCGCGGACATCGTTATAGGCTTATATTTATGAAATTACAACAGTGCAAAGTAGGTAGATATATATATGTACGGGGTGTAATATTATACGGGAATTTAGTGATGTGTCAGTGATTGAAGCGAAGATTTCTGCATTAGTAAGTGACATAGTATAATTTACTTTCTGAAATTGCACATTTCTGCCAAGAAGCATTTAGCTATTGAGCCATTCAGATTAATTCTTACTATATATATGATATTGAAGATATTTTGATTATACCATGAATTCAATTGAATCGCTGGGGTTTAAAAAAGGTCCTGACGTATCCACGAGATGAGCCCCACTGATTTGCAAAGTCAGAAGAATCAAATGATCTTTACGTCGGTTATGAAATCAAAATTGATCATTGTCATTATGCTTATTTTCTTTCTCGACCAGATATTAAACTAAATTTAGCTATAGTCTAACTCGAACAAATAGAGTAAGTCATTAAAGAAAACTGGCGAAGGTGCCCTCTGCATTCTTATAGTTTTTTTTCATCGTCGAAATTCCTTGCTTGTCAAACAAATCAAACTCGACTATCTGCTCCATAAATAGTCGAATAATCCAGCAGTTTATTAATGAAAAACAATAACTCGATCTCGGCGATAAATCAGAGCTAAAAACTCCCCTCTTGAAAAGCCAAACAGCTTCCATTGGCATATATACACAGCCACATTCTCTGTCTCACACACATACACATTTATACATCTCACACATATATACACAACATGCGCCCACCTCGCAAGACCACAGTCATCTCGCGGTGTACAGCCTCCTCCTCCTTCTCCTTCTCCTTCTCCTTCTCCTTCTCCTTCTCCTTCTCTCCATTACATACACATACACATACACATAGCGCTTGGCCGCCGCGGGCAATTGAATCTGCGCCTAGGATCAATGTCTTAGCCTCCGCTCTCCTCTATCGCTTGCGCGCGCGCGTTTGCGTAACGCCAAAGTGTGCTGCTATAAGGCATATAGTCTCGTTCGTCCCACCACTATACTACACCACCAGCGTCGCCGCCGTCACCTTCGCGCGAGAAAAGGGAGGGTGAAAAAAAAGTCCAACAGCAGTAGTGTGTCGGAAAAGCTTTCGCAACGGCTCGCTCGCGTTCAGCTCGTTCGTTCAGCTCGATGGGAAAATACTATACAGCAAGAGAGAGAGAGAGAGAGATATGAACTTCATGCGAGCGCGTGTATATCTGTGTGTGTATGTGTGTGCAGCCTCTCCGGTCCCGCACGCGATATCTGTGTATATATACGTGGATTGGATGTATTGTATAGGAGAGGGGAGAAGTATGCGGTCGGTGCATAAGGGGAAGAGAGTGGGAGACGAAAAGACACCTCGGCGATGACAACGTCAATTATCGTTTAATGCAGGCCGCGCGCGCAACGGAGAAGGAGAAAGAGAGAGAGAGGAGGAGGTATGGGAAGATGAAGCGAGAGCGATCGGGAATTTTAATGGGATCGACGTGTCGTCGTCGTCGTCGTATATGTGTGTTTTAGTTTGGAATTTTTAGGTGCAGCCCATTAAAATTTTCCACTGATATTTTAATCGGCGTATCAATTCGGTGGCGTTGGTTTGCTTTTTCTTTGTTTTTCGCCTGAATATGATTGTCTTGAGAGAGAGAGAGAGAGAGAGAGAGAGAGAGAGAGAGAGAGAGAAAGAGAGAGAGCGGAATTGGATAGATGTCAGATAACCTCGTATACTTTCGCTATACGCTAGAGGGCATGCTGCCATTCCACTATAGACATACATATCTATTATCACTCGGCAATCTCTGAATTACGTGTGTGCTGTACACCAAAAGTATCTTGTGTATTTACCAAATGGCATAATTGTAATGGAAAAATCGTCGCAATTTATATATGCTCTCGCAGATAAGACATTAGAAGTAGTGCTATACCAAGTATAATTACTTCTCTCGTAGCCTATTTGACCAACACCTTATATTTTCGTTTCGAGCGACTGTTGCTGCTGCATTCGCGCAATGAAAACATTTGACTGCAAAGAGTTGGAGAAAAAAAAAGAGGAATGGTTAAATCAATAGTGTTTAAATGTAATTTACAGGCAAAGCGCCCATTCATTTTGATCTTGATAAGGTACTTTCCAATAGCTGTACTACTACTACTACTACTACTGCCTTTCACATTGAAATCACTTATACTTGGGATTTTATGTCCTTGCAGTTTCGCAAAGGATTGTCTATAAATTGATGTATAAATCGACGATGACTATATATATATATATATATATATATATATATATAATCAGTGCTGCAATACTGTGTTGAGGAAACCTATTATACACACCCGAAACTCACCCGATCTGATAAACTCAAATATACCAACCGCATCTATATATACGATCCCACCCCGTAACAAGCGGCATTCCACCAAAACTCTGGTTCGCCAATTATTTCTGCCATATACGTCGAAACCCATGTATACCACAATGTACCCGAAATCCTAAAAAGCTCCTAATTCCCGCGACGAAAAACATCGATAACCGTGGAGTACTAATACTATACAACACTATAGAAACCTTTAACTTTGTCGTGAAACTTTACGGATCGCGAAACTGCCGATGGATAAAAAAAACTAGTTGTCCTAGAAATCGCCGGACGCCACCGCGGGTTATAGAGCAGCAGCAGCAGCAACAGCAGTACCGATATTTTTTCCCCTCTCCTCCTTCTGCGCTCACGTCGTGCGGATATTCCGACAAAAAGTCGCGGCGACGGTGCGCTTGCGAAATCAACCCGTGCGCATGTATCTGCCGCGCTAATCTCGATTAGTCCAAGCTGCGCGACCGCGGGATGCTTATTGAAAAATATCGAACGACGTGTTTCGAAATGTCGGAGACGGCGACGATGGCGTTCATTGATGGCTCAGGTCGATGTGTTTTTTTCGCTTACTTGTGGGGTCTCCACGATTATTTTTTTTTTAACGACAATGTCGACGTTGGCATGAATTTTATTCGAAGAAAAGACTATTAGTTAGAGAATGGTTATGTGATGGAACGTGAATTCAGTAGTTTAGAATATTGTTTATTCATTTTTAGTCCTCAAGGATTTTTGATAAGTTTTCAAAACAGAAATAAACTCTTTAAAAGTCTCAAATGAATTTGAAAAAACTAAGCTTATTTCATGAAATGCTGATCGAACTGTCGCTTTTGCTAGACTTCTATCGATATTACTGTAAACTAAAATAAATATTTAACGTATAATCTTCATTTTATGTATATATATGTAACAAAATCTACCTATTTTGAATATAAAATTTTCATGACATAAAGTTGCAGCAGAAAAGTAATGTGAAGAATTGAAATAAGTAACCAACTTGGAAAGAGTCAGACCACCGAACCGCGGATTCGGCTCAAACTTTGTGATAGATGTTTGAATATAGAAATATAAAGAAAACTGCACAAGTACTACTATATTGTTAAAAAAAAATATCGTCTGGTTAAGAAAATATCTAATCATCATGCAATGAAATAGCAATGACTGTGTATATATTTACATGTTTAAACAAATTTTTATAATTAAAAACCTGATTTATTTTCCTCAACCTGCTCTCGTTATAATTACACTAATAAAATCAATAAATATATATAATATAATTTTAACTACATACCATTGTATTTAGAATGAAATCAATAAAACATCTACTGCGAGTCACTCTTCGTCGGCATTGCCGGTTTTGTTGTAACTGAATCGAAATGAAATTCCAAGCAATTTCAGAGGAAAAGAAGAAAAAAAATTCGTGAAGGATTCTGCAATTACATCCGAGGAATCGGTTGTGATTCATAGAAGTCCGCCGTAATGCTATTCAATCATCACGTTTGACCGGATCGGGCTAATTTTTTCAATGATTTACTTGTGTTTTTCGCAATGCTCACGGCATCGCGGTTTATGTAAATTGGAGGATAATGAGCGCTTTAAGGCGTTTTGCCGACCGATTTGAAAGAAGCGTTTTGAAGAAAATTAAAAAAAAAGAAAAAACATCCAATGGCATCGACTATTCTATTATTACGGCGTGCATAAGTGCTCAAAGTGTTGCCTCATGGTATACAACGTGGAACCTCGTTTCTGCGGATAGAGAATATATTTAACCATAAACACGTCGTTAAAGAAATTGACAAATTTAACTCTATATACTACTTTGTTTTTCAAACAATGATGTTTGTGTGTTGCACACGTTTTGTTACCCTCGATGAGACTGTTAAATGTTGTCGTAAATAAAAGTCATCGTAACGTCGAAAAGTATAATTATTTATAAAAAAAATTCACATTTTTTATTGATATTATTAACGCTTTCGTTTTACGATTCGCTGAATATATCCGTCATACAGGAAATATATTCGAGCTATAATATTGTTTACAATGAAGCTGTATTATTGGAATAACGTTAATAACATTAACGATCGCAAAGTGTATTATACTTTCCGACTTGTCGATAACGAAAATTTACGACCTTGTTAAAACCCATAACTCAACAATCGACTGATTTTCCACCTATCTCCATTCTCGCTTTTGACAAACTCCATTGTATGGAGAAGTTCTCGCAACGAAATAAATATTTTTATTTTCCATCGCAAAACGTTAAAACGCTCTTCACTCCGTTCTCTTCTATTTTTAAAAGCCACACCGCGCAGAATCCTTCGAGCCGAAGGATCTACAGAACTGCGTTCGCTTGCGTTTCCTTCAATCGGAAAAAAAAGCCGCGGAATAAAATACGATCGGTCGCTACGCGCGTATGTGTCTTTCTTCCGGGCTATTAAGATCGTACCATGCGTGCGTGTAGTTCTAATAGTAACGGCGGCCGAGGCAATATCATTTTTACGAACGCACTGTATAGTATCGCGATTCGCGAAATATGACGTCAGCGCGGCGCGGTCAGCTCGCGTACGGCTTGGTATATAGATGACGTAAAGACGAAAAATGCAGAGGCAGAGAGGAGACCACGTGATGCGGAAGAATTTTTAAGACTCTCATGCGTTGTAGCAGCAGCAACAGCAGCTCATATGCTTGTTCTCTATAAATGCTGCGTGCATCCTTCGAAGGATGGAAGAGCGAGAACGGAATGTTCTTTTTTTTTAAAGCGATCTTTGTTTTACGCGGAGGATATCGACGCTTTTATGACCTCGTAAAGACTGTCTTTTTTTTGACATAATGCTAGTGGTTCCGAGAGAATATACGGCGTTGGCGTGTTGATATATATACTTTTACTTAAATGTACTAAAAAGTAACGTACAATTTCGTAATTAAGCCGCTGTGCGGAGTTATTAGGATGGTTAATGTGGGATTCTCTCGATAGGTGGCATACTTAAAAACGCTAACATCATATTTTGAAAAACTTAATCTGTCTCATACTTTGTATAGCTACATATTTATATTTATTAAATTATAACTAATGGATTGCTCAAACCATTATAAATAATTATTTGCAGAATATCCTTTCTAATCCGATAAATCGCGAATCAATCAGTTATGGTTGATATCTTTATAGCTATATGAGTCATAACTTATTCCCCTCACTTTTATCATCTCAGATGTATACCTATTTGACCATAACTCAAGCTATCACTTTCATTCCCAAGCACCAACAATACTTACACCTCACGAAACTATCACTGTATAGAGATTTCCTCGAGTTATCATATAGTCAATCACGAAGATACCATCAACTTCGAATGACCGAGTCATCGCCAATAAAACTCTTCAACCTCAATATTTTATCCGGAAGCATTAAAGCGCCATTACGCGGTCGGAGAAGAAAGAAAGAAAAAAAAATGAGGTTTGCTCTCATGTATATATACCCGTACGACTATATAATACACTCGACCGAACGATGATTAAGGACGGAACGCGTATAGTTCGGTTAGCCAGCGGCGAAACAAATCTACGCGGCGTTTGCGCTCGCAGCCTCGCTTTATTATGGATGCCTGAGGATCACGCGGTGTCTAAGTAATAATCTCTCTCTCTCCCGCATGCGCCTTCTAATGCGACTTGGAACCGGGCGGCCTCCAACGACTGTTGAGCGCTATACACGCGTAGTATATACATGTATATGAATGATCCTGCGGGCCAGTATACGTATATACATTATACACACGCTTGTTGCCTGCAAGGAGGAGGATATATAAGAAATAAGCTCGGAGTTTTCGAGATATATACAGTTACTCGTATGTACGTTTCAGGTTCAGTTAGCTCGCAGGCTATATAGCCGGGAGAAACATTGTTGCATATATATACGAAGCTGCTCGTTGATTTTCATTTCGGTTAGTGAAGTGCGTAGTTGAGGCTGCGCACGACGTTCTATCGAGATGAATCCTGCGTGCTTTATTGAGCTAATGCTTATAGAGAGAGAGAGAATGAGCTGCGAGTGTATATCGTAAAATTTGCTTAATGAATTTCACGAGTGTATTTAAACAATCGACGAACGATGAGGCAATTAATTTTTTTTTGCGACATTCAGTCACTCTATTTGGTAATAAATATAAGCGCTGATTCACGTAGATATCGTTAAAAATAATTTGGATAAATTATTCTTTATCCTGCGCTGATGTTGATATAGACATAACAAAACAATAAAGGCAAAAAAATAACTCAAGACACGAGTGTCTTTTAGACCGTTTAATTGCAGTATTGGTAAGTCTTGCATCACTGTGCTACGTGGTAGAATTCAACTTCGATACTTTAAGTCTGACAAAAATCAAGAACCATTAGAATCAATTATTTTCCGATATAGATTTCATTATTTAGTATTAGAAAAATATTAGGACTCATTAAGATTCGCGTTCAATCAAGTTTTCTGCGTCTAGTTATGTAATAACGCAGTCGATATTAGAAAACCTGTTTCAGATTTCTAGGTAATTATCGAGAAAAACGATTTAGGTCTTTCTGGCGAAAATATATTAACGTCATTAGAGATCATTAGTCATTAGGCATAAAAGCATTTAATTTGTTTTTGGCCTTCTACAATATTTAATTTCAACTTGTATAATCGTTATTTTAAATATATATTTTGACCGATATAAACCAATTATTCCACGGACCGAATCTTGTTTTATTTAATGCAGAAGAAAACAATAAAAGTAAATGAAAAAAAAACACAAACTTCATATACAAATATAAAGGCCGCTATTCCCATCCATGTTCTTCAATTTTTTCGATATGTTCAGGCAGAAAGATGTCAATTTCACGTGACGTCACTCTGCGCGTGCAGTCCAGATATCCCAGCGACATGTTTCCAATAATCAAATTGAGTATGTAACTTAACACACATTTTACGCGAGCTGATTTTCGTTTGCAGGCTAACAGCCCCGTTGCCCTACAAAGTTAAAATAAATCGCGCGTCGAAGGGAAAAAAGTTTTCGTGTATAATATATTATACGATTTCAATCCATTTATCAAATACCTGCATTGTATACAACTGACATTCCTCATCTCAGCTGCTAATAAAATACGTTTCGTAATCAAAAAGCTCCGATGAGCATGCGTAAAAGAAAAAAACATTCGAAATACATATATACCTATATAAATGAACGACAAGGCGCGAAAATTGCAGGACACAAGCTAGCAGGAGGCGCTTCTTGAGAAAGCGCACGCGTGCACATCGTCAACCAACTCTTTTTACTCGTGCGCGCGCTCACCTGCACTAAATCAACTTTATGGGCAGTTTAAGTGCCAGAGTAAAAGCATCATTACCGCAGGCTTCTCCGCGCGCGGGACCTTTTCGCGCCCTCCTCCCCTTCTCTCTCTCTCTCTCTCTCTCTTACCACTGGCGCGGTATGTTGCGACAAAGAAAATTATACTCATATAGGATCTCTTTCTCGTTCTCTCTCTTTCTCTCTCGATTAGGTGATAGACACGCGCAACTTCATGGCACCGTTCGCGTGCATCACATCCGCGTCGCATCACGTATATATAGTGGCGCCTCAAGGCCGAGCGCTTCCGAGCTCTACTGCTGCTGCTGCATGCAGCTCGCGATTTCGACATTCCGAGAGTATTGTAATGGAACGATTGAGGGGGGAATGGCGGCAGCAGGAGAGCAAAGAGCGAAGAAGGGGAGGAGGAGAAAAAAAAGCGACGGGATGGAAGTTCTGGGTTAGAGGATTGCGCAAAGAGGAGAGTAGTCGGAGTAGAGTTAGTTTGTGCGGATTTTCCGAGGCGATTGTTTTGAACGAATAAAGGATGCCATTGTTGCGACTGTTATTGATTGCTCTGACACGCTGACGATCCGATAGTTAATTTTATTTATTTTTTTTTTCAAACTTGCTTTGTAATTTAATGGAATTTGTAGAGCGCAATTGTATAATCGTATATATAGTATCGGAGATGAGAATAAATTATTGATTTGTAAGATATATGTAAAATAATTTTTTATAAGATTAATGGTGTTATATAGTCGAAGAAGTTTAAAAACTTTTAGAAATGATTGTGTCATATTGTTTGGGGTGTAAAACTATTTTTCTGGTATTGTCATTTTCATATTGTTGCAGATTTTCTTTCAGCACTGTTCCCTATATATAATTGCTCATCAATTTTGAAAATAAATATAATTCTAAAAATTTTACGTTGATAGATGGAAACTTCGCTTTCATTTCTTGTTTTCAAAAATATAAAATACAAAACAAATTTATAAATTCTTGTTTTTATAAATTCTTTATTTTAATTCGATCTAAATAAAACTACATTGACTTTTTAACAAAATAAGATTAAAATTCGTAAGTTTAAGAATTCTTTCAGTTATTCGGTTCGAATGAATATTCAACACAGATAGTGTTTAGCAATTGGAATAAATACAACTTTCATTGCTGTTATTAGACAATCTTTTCCTGAAGAAGCAGTAACATCGTAGGATGGAAAAAATTCCGAGCGCGTAAAACGTCCACGACGTGACCAGGCTCGCGGATACGCGGAAAACAAAGGATTCGCTTCAACAAAAAAAAAAAAAAAGAAGAAAAAAAGAAAAAACGAAGATGGAAGTTGAGCGTATTTGAAATCGTTTGGCGGACTACGCATCTGAAATCGTTTCTAGGACAAAAAAGCTAATAGTCGTTTTTGAAAGAGAATGACAGGCTATTTTTAAATTGACGTTTTTATTCTATTTTATTAATCAACGGGCTTTAATTATTTTAAAACATCATAATACTCGCGAAAAAGTTTTTCTATAAATTACACATACTATTGCTTTTAATTCTCACTTTCAAAAGAACTTATTAATTGTTTCACATTCTAATAAAATGCAGGCGAATAAAAACCATATTCATTACACCTCGAGAAAATTTCGGACGCATTAACCATTATTTACTGCGATTAATATATTCGGTATATATCTCCTCGAATTCCGTAATATAAATCAACTAGAAAATATTCTCCCATTTGCTATACCTACAAAATCAAGAAATAACGGCCAATGTGTCATTCACGTTATTGTCCGTGCGCATATAAGCCAAACAAACTGCATTTCGGAATGAACAACAAGCATGTGCAGAGAGCGGCTCTATTCCCGTGCGACGCGGAGTTCCTGGAAAAAATCAGCGACGAAAAAGGGAAGACAATAAGCGTGCGCGCACTGCACGACGGCGAAAGCCAATTCGTCGTCGTAATCGAACGACGTCGTATCGCACTGTTGTGTGTATACATATACATACATATATATATACACTAGCCATCGATCGCCACAGCGCATCACGCGAGGCTCCGTGGCGTATAGTTGTTCCTACTCCTTTCGACCCCGATAATGCAGTGCGCATAGGCGCGCGCGTGCTTCTGCCTTTATTTTTAATCCACGCCGGCACTGCCACCGCCACTGCCTATACGACCACACGACGACGGTGATATTTGCAAATATCGATTCTGAAAAGCGTATCTGGCCGAACAATGGCCCTTATTTTCTGTTTTCCAATGCCCATTGTGAGCGAGCCGCAGGCTTCGCACGTATACACAGAGAGACATGTACGCACGTCATTTCTCTCTAGCTCATTCTCTTTTTCTCGCGTCGTCGTCGGTGCCGTCGTCTCGCCCTTCGGGTTCGTCGATCAGCCGGTTAGCTGGCTTGTTTGTCTGCTAATGTGTGTGTGTGTGTGTGCTCGTTAACAATAGTGTGGCTGGTGGTCATTGGGTATGGCGATTTTCCGTTTTCTCTGTTGGCTCGACGTAGCACGAAAATCTTGATCAGCAGGTCGCTTGGGTCATAATAGGCTGATGGGACGGGTCGGATGAAAATGAGAGACGATGATGCGGGGTGTGCTGAATGACTGTCTGATACGAAAATTGCTGCTGTTAATGTTTTGTTGCAGCAATTGTAGTCTCTTTATTTTAAATTGTTTCTTATTATCTCGTTTCGATTAATTTCTTATATTGATTTTCATTTGTAATAATAATTATTTTTATATCAACTTTATAACTAGTCAAAAAAGAATTTTTTCAAAATTAAAAATTCAATGAAAAAATGTTTTCCTGCAATGTTTAGTGATACAGAGATTTGACATCACCCTAATCAATATAAATAAAGTAACACTTACCGTTACGGAAATGTAAAATTCTATTTTTACAAAAATGTATGACATGATACATTTCCTGAAACAAACGCACCAAGATATCTAGATGTAAGATGATGTAAAATCGATATAATAACGAATACATTCATTATTATCAAAAATATAATATTATGACTATAAAAGATGAATGATTAAGGGGACAAGCCATGGTTGAATCTGAAAAAAGGTAGTGAATAAATTCTTTAATAACGAAGTTCTTATATATTTTTAAGGGTTCAAATTTTTTGTATCATTAAGTTGTATAATTTAAAACTATATTATGCAGGTATTTAAGATTCTAGCCTTGCAGTCCATTAGATTTAAAAAAATCCTTCTGAATTAGAAACTGGCATGTCATTACCGCAGGATTTTTTTTTAACAAAACAAGATAATGGTCTGAAAATTTAGGAGCACCTTTGAAATTGTATTGGTTATGGAAAATGTGAGCTAGTTTTTATAAAAACTTTAGAAAAAGCTAAAAAATAAAATTGCAAAAAGACATGGAAATTTTAATAAAACAACCTTAAAAAATTAGATTTTACATTAAAAAACAATTTTAAAATATTTTTTAGGAAAAGTAGTTCATATTTTCTATAGCTGCTATAACTAACAAAGGTACTCCTAAATAATCAGACCCCTGTTTTGCTTTCTTAAAAAAATTTCCTGCGGCAATGACATGCCAGCTTCTAATTCAGAAGGATTTTTTAAATCTAATGGATAGCAAGGCCAGAATCTCAAATACCTGCATAATATAGTTTTAAATTATAGGTAATTATACAACTTAATGATAAACAAAATTTGAACCCTTAAAAATATATATGGGCTTTGTTATTAAAGAATTTATTCACTAGTTTTTTTATCAGATTTAACCATGGCTTGTCCCCTTAAAGAATAAGCGAAAGTTGTACACGCCGGTGCAATCCAATGAATAGTTAAAGGTCTTGACTGGCAGCGTGTGGCTCAGGCTCCGACACATTCTCAGCGCTGAGCAGTTTGATGATCTTGTTGATAGGACGACGGAGCGTTGTGATAGTTGTGCGTAGGTGATGACGCGGGTGAGTCCATCAGAACCAGGAAACAAAACACCTGGATGACACGAGCCAGCGGCCATATATAGGCGCGGTGGTTTCGCGGCAGATCAGTACTATATCCCCAACTCTAAGGGATGGCAGAGTTTCCTTCCATTTGACTCTCCTTTGAAGTTGCTGAAGGTAATCTGAGGACCAACAATCCAAGAAACGCTGAATAAATTGCTGTGAATGCCGCCAACTTAAAAGAGGTGGTATTACCTCATTGATGTTCCTTGGTTGTGTAATTAGAAAAGAAGGTTCACCAATTAAAAAGTGCGCTGGCGTTAATACTAACAAATTGGAAGCGTCTTTGGTAAGTGGAACAAGAGACCGTGAGTTGAGGCACGCTTCCACTTGACATAGAAGTGTGGCGAATTCCTCATAGGTGAGAATGGTATCGCTAACGATGCGTTTTAAGTGATATTTCACTGAACGAACGCCTGCCTCCCAAAGGCTGCTGAAATGGGAGGCACCTGGAGGGTTGAAATCCCATAAAGTGCCAATCTTCTCGAGATCTTGTTTGAGAGCATATCGAAAGTCGGACCTAGCAGAGTGCAGAAGCCGTAATTCAGCGCCGACGCACAGTGAGGAAAAATGGACAAAACTCTCCCACAGACACTATTCTTGATATATACCGATAATTTTTTTTATAAATACTCAGGACGGCTTAAACTATATATTCACTTGCGGCCATATCATTTCCATTTGATGATCCCGAATAATACTACGCCAATCGTCAAGTGTCATGCACGTTAATTTTAAAAATAGGTAAAACATGTATTATCTAGAAACCTATTTTTAAAA
>JAYJLV010067744.1:0-16222 GCA_036873485.1 Torymus texanus
TGTGTGTTTGTGTGTGTATAGATATAGATATATATATATATATACACACACACACACACACAGACGAGAAGGAGAAGGTTGGAGAGAGAGAGAAAAAAATGACAGTCACTTTGGGCGTTGAAAGCGAGCAACTTTTTTGCGAAAGGGGAACTCGTAGTCTTGGTAATGATGCGGTAACCACGCGCGTCGTGGAAGTACAGAGATGCGCGCATGTGTTTTTAAAGACTGGGTGGATGAGAAATCAGGGTAAAAAACAATTGGTGTTGCGTAACGTTTACAAGGTGTGGATAAAACTCGCAGGTTTTTCAATGTCTTTTTCAGGTTGGTTTTTGTGGTAGGCGTTTAAGTGGAAGGTTTTTACGCGACGCGTCGGTATTAAAAAGGGTCGTTTCATAATATACGAGATGAATTTAAATGACTCGACTTGTATAAGGAGAACAGGGCGATCGTCTGTGCATATGATTTATCATAAGGAGATCGGTCCTATATAATCTTTTTTATCTTTTATATATAAGTTATAATATCTAAATGCTTCTTTTTATTTGGAGTGATCAAGAAATGGAAAGTATATCGATAATTAGCAAATGATGAAATATCCCTTATACGTGGAACCGTCTGATAAAACTTTAGGGAACATAGTTTTATTGTTTTATTGATGGAGATAAGACGCATAGTAGTAGCGCTCGTTTTGAAAGAACATTTCACGTTTACTCATTTCTCCGTGAGACTTGCGAAATTATAAATTTTCTCATGCAGTGAATTTTTACCCTGTGGTATTTCATATAAAGCTTTTTTCGGGGTAATCAGATCATAGAAGTTTCGGTTCGCGAATGTATATGTATCTTTTCTTTACCGTACCACACGTTCACGGCTTTTACGAAACATCGCTCCAAATAATATAATTTTTATAACTAATTTCGGTATATGGCTGTGTTTATTTCGTACGTTGAAGAACTAAAGATACAGTTTTCTGATATTAACCTTGATTTATTGGTGAATTAAGGTTTGCACGATACTTCTCAAAATTTATCTGTTATTTATTGTACGTAATTTTATTAAAATGTTAATAATATATTGTGTAATTTCAAGTTCGAATATTTAAAATTCAATGCATTCAATTCTCTACCCAATATTTAATCAACCTAATTATTATTTTATTCTAAAGAAAACACTCTTTATTTTAAACATTCCTTTAAAAATACCACATCTCTCTCTCAACTTCCTCAGATCATCCCACTCTTCCACTACGACACTTTCCATATACTCCAACCAATTAATCCCTCTCCCATATAAAAAAAACTATCTTATGCAATACCTATACACACCAACAGAACAATCCTCAACGTAAACCCCTACACCAGCACATTATACGTCGTTCTCTCCTCGCGCGTGAGCTTGACATCGACCTCTTGGAGAGGTCCTTCTCTGGGGTCGCACGTTGCACTTACACTTATACATATATCTATTCACACACACACACACACACATACACTTGCCATTCGTCGTGGACACACACGAAGAAGCGTAAACAATGCCTATAGCCGTCGCTGCGTGGCGACAGGTCGCTTGCCTGTCTGCTTGCTATATAACACCGCACGCCAACGCGCGTAGGAATGTGTTTCGCTATATGTACAACCGTTTCTTCTTCTTCTTCTTCTTCTTCGTCTTCGTCTTCCTTCCTTCGTGTATATGTATACGTATATACGTACTCGTGAGATGTGCGTATAAGTGATGGTGTATTTTTTTTAGGAGACACTTTTCTTTCTTTTTGACGGAGATGTATAGAAGGTGGATTGTATAGTGTCGCGTGCTTGAGAGACGGTCAAGTTCAAGGGAGAGAAGAAACGAGACGCGAGATTCGCATCGCGTAAGGTGGATTTACATTTTTATGGCTGTTTATGCAGATTGCTTCGGTGTTTAGGTATATACGCGTGTTCGCGCAAGTTGGGAGCATGTCAAGGTTGAAGCATTGACTACTTTTTTAGAATCTATTTTAACGTAAAAAAACGTAATGATTAAACTTGCATATAGTAGTGTAAAAAAATTTTATTGTAAGCTATCATTTAACTATACCAGATATATCAATAAAAAAGAAGTTATTAATATATATTTATCGTTAATCAAAAGCTACAATCGACGCATCCGTCTATAACTTGTTCGTACGCCAGTGTATATAGGGTATTACGCATCGAGCCAATATTTGCGTGGAAAGGAAAGCTCTCGTCGTTGTAATCCCATCGCGTGTGTATGTATATATACATTGTACACGCAACAGGAGAGAAAGAGAGAGAGAGAGAGGGACAAGATAAGAGTCGATGACACTCACTCGCGAGTACAGTCGACCCCCGTTACATTGTTATCGTAGATCGCGCGCGAGTAAGCGAGCTGGAAATATACAAACGTGACGGTTTCCAAAAGCGCGTCGTGCGAAGTAGAGTCACGAGTATTGTGGACGGTCGTTCACCTGCTTTACTTTGCCTAGTTTGGTATGTCTTAAGAGTTATTATAGGTCGAATTTGAGTTTCTTTGTTTCGTTTTTTTTTTTGAGGAAGAAAATAAAATTTTGTATAAATTAATTAATATTCCTTTTAAAAAAAGTATGATATAGAATTATCGACATCGGTTGAATATATATAGAACCTTGTAAAAGTTTTATAATTTATGAAGGTCGCATTCGATATCATTCGTTCGCTTGCTATTATACGTGTTGATTAAATTAGTCACGACAGAAAGTTTCATATAAAAGTAATCTGGAAGTACTTTGTAGCAGCAGCAGTTCTTTTTGGCTACGTTCAATAAAATGTAAAAGTTATACATATATGATCGCGCGTGGCAGTCGTAAAAATTTATTTCCAATTGAAAAAAAAAAAGAAAATGAGAACAAAGAATAACGAAAGGTCATTATCATGTTGGACGATAAAGTAGTATTCGTTATGTTTAAAAAAATTAAGTGCGGTTCCCGCGCGTTGCTAAAAAATCACAGTTACACGGTGCTTTAATGCATGGCCATATACTTTTTTATTGTGCGAAAATAAAAGTCGGAAATATCTTCGTTTATATGTATTATATTGTATATATACACGTAGCTAAAGTATTTTAGTATTTATAATTAAAATATTATATATAAATATACGATATTTTACAACAACGAACGACGATACGATAAGTTACAATATGTATTCAGATCGCGCGAAAATCTCGATTAACCATAACGATACGCCAAATTGAATTTTCTGTTTGTAGATCGAAACCTTGATCTACCCAAGCTCAGCTTGTTTCAAGACGAATCTTTAAATTGAATCTGCTTTATTTAAAATCCTCTCTACTCGCCATAAATCAACTTTAAAATCAATCAAACCCATACCTCGTATACCTATAAACAAACGAATAAACAACGTAACCTTTCTCACACTTCATTTAATTAATCAACCCTCAGCGCCCTTTAAAAAAACATCAACTAAACATCCACCTAGCAACACTACACCACTCAATACATATACGCTTGCACACATACATACATACATATACACTACACCACCCGCGTTGCACGCTATATAGCGAGAGAAAGAAAAAAAAGTACGAGCGTAAATAAACAAGGGCGCGCGCGTGCGAGCGTAATTAGCGAAGCAGCGCATTTCTCGCGTCCGTGTATATATATATATATATACACACACACACACACACACACACACACACACACACACACACACATACACAACACACACACACACGTACTTCCGGGTTCCCCTCCTTGTTATATACGCGCTTGCTTTTACAGTATACACGCGTGTGTGCGCACTCGTTCGAGCTTTCTTTTCTCCCTTTCCTCTTTCCTTCGCCCTGCGTGTGTAGTACATTTTTTTTCGCGAAGTCACCCTCCCTCCTCTACGCCTACTCGTGCACAATGCTGCTGCCGGTTCTGGATTTATACAGGCGTGGCTTGATTTTTCATACTATGGCTGTAACGCGTGTGTTTTTTTTCTCCATGCAGAAACTGTCTTAGTACGCGTGTGTGTGTGTGTGTTTTGATATTTTTGTGAGAATGTGCGCGTTTTTTTTTCTGGTATACGTTTGCTTTTTGTCTCATGGCTTTTTTCCATTTTGAAATTGCTGGTTTCAGGGTGTAAAAGACTTTTTTTTAATTGAAATGCATTTTTTTGATTATTTATCATGTTAATGGTATATTTTACATTGAACTAACATTCATCATTTTCTCTCACTTTAATAAACGTGATATTCTTTCATATAAAAACAAATTAAAACCCTTCTCTTTACTCTTTCCACAAAACTATTAATTACCTCCACCAAACCCATCCAACACCAACATATACCATAACCCACCCCATCATCTTTAACATTCAACATCACACCCGAATTCCCGCTCCAATTAACCCTACCTCTAGGGTCCCATTTTACAACAACAACAACAACAACAACAACAACAACAACAACAACCATGCACAATTAATTCTCACCAAACTTCTCCTCACACTCTAGCAATGCAAAAATACACCCCCTGTTTTACCCTTTCACCCTCTCTTTCTCCCTCTCTCTCTCTCTCTCTCTTGGCGCGCTCGCGGTAATTAAATTTTCCCCGTAACGCACTCGCGTTCGTGCCGCTCGCTCCCCTCTCTCACTCGTGTTTGTTCATTCACTTTGACTGCGCCAGAGCTGCGCTACCACCGCCGCCGCCGTCGTCGACGCCGGAGAGAGGAGCAAGCGCACCGAAATCAATATAGACACGGCAGCAGCAGCCGGCGTCGCGACGCTGTGTTTCCGCCCCTGCGACAGCGAGCTTGTGTATAGACTGGGTGCGCCTTGAGGATGGTGGATTTTTGGTGGATGATAGATGCTGTGGTGTGGTTCAAAATGGTTATAGGAGTTTTGATTTTTGTTTTATTTTAAGGTTTATGTATACTGAAATTGTGTAAATGATTGTTTATGTATTGTATATGACGCATAATAAATATTGTATATACGAATGAAGGTGACAATATGAAAGGCAATACATAAATGAGTAAATAGTCATGTTTGTTTAATGAGTGAAAAGGTTTTTTTGTTGACTAGACAGCTGAAAAAGTGTATGTTTGTTCTAGCTGTAGTATATAACGTTTAAGTTTTTTACGTGGTAGGAAGAGATTCAAGTTTCAAAGGTTTGTTTCTGCTTGGGAATGGTATTTGTTTTCGAATGATTTAAATACTCGTTAATATAAATTAAAATCTATAATAATTTTAAAAAACATAATTTTTCAATTTTCGAACTAAAACTAACGATAACTACTATTATTTTTTCTGTAAACGTGAAGCCATATAATGCTTTGTATCAAACAATACAGCAACTACTTTCATTAATAACTGCGGAACAATCGAAATAAACTGGAATCTTCTTACCACCAGGATCATCCCACCTTAACTAAACTTATTACCTCCTATTCTAATCAACTCTACTCCACTGGAAACATATAGTCTCACATACATTTCGAAAGCCAACAAAATCCACACTCCCGTCGCACATCCACAATGAAAACACCATACCGTCGTCTCCAGACCCACCCACACACATGCGGCGAAGAAAAGCAAAAGCCAACTACACGCCGTGTACACACAAGTATATCTCGTTTCCCGCATACAAGGTAGACCAATGTATATGTGTATATTTATATGTGGATAGGCCCGGGGGTCCGACCAACGCTTATACTATACTCAGTGTGTATACACACCTTCGTTGCCGAAATTCGCGCGGTGTACACTATATATATATATATATATATATATATATATGCATACGACGACTGAAATCGATACGGCGCGACGACGGCGACGACGACGGTGCAGTGTATGTTGCTGTTGTTGTTTTTAAGCGTGCGAACGAAAGCGAAATGAAATGAAAATGTACCAAAAAGCAGCCTCATGCGCATTTGCTTTACGCGATTCATAAGTTTCACCATCCTCCTCGTCGTCTGGGAACTTTGGCTATCGCTCGCGTATAATAAAGAAGAACCGTAACTCCGTAGGAGAAAGAGAGAGAGAGAGAGAGAGAGAGAGAGAGAGAGAGAGAGAGAGAGAGAGAGAGAGAGAGAGAGAGAGAGAGAGAATCAATCGAAACATCGTCGACAGAGCGAGTCTTTGGAGGGGGGTATGGGACGAAAAAAATGGTCGCGCCGTCGTTAGAACTTCTCCTTCTGCTTCCTCTTCCGCGTCTCTTTCGTTTTAAAAAGTTTTTCCCAACGACGTGCGCGGCGCGCAACCTTTAAATTCCCGACGAGCCGCGCGCACCGTTGCTGCTATACTGCTACTGCTGCTGCAACAAAGTTTACGCGCGAGTTTGTCCCCGCCTCCGCAGTATAGTGGTGGACTCTTGGTTGCTGCGCTTTTTAACGGTTCTTTTGGGATTGTCGGAATGGAGAGTTGCTTTTTCGACGGGGTTTATTAAGGTGGGCGGTGTGTAGTACTGATGCGACTGAGAGTAAAGATTTCACTGTGGTGGTGGCTTAAAAAGTTGTAGTTAGGGAGTTTATTACCTTTAATTATTATGTAATGTACGGAAAATATGCATATGCGTATGTAAATACAATTTATCGTAGAATTGGAATTTGAAATTTTCTCCTAAAGAATCTTGGTAGAAATTTATCTATATGAAATGGCCAAGAAGTTAGAAAATGGCTAGTAAAACTGGCTAATTAATCGCTTGGATGAAACGATTTTTTCCCATTATATGCCCATTTCTTAGATTAACATAATAACAAAATATTCGTATTTCATTTACTTACTAATTTTATCTCTGATGAAAGAGCATTATTGGATGGCTTACCAAAATATAAATAAATAATATTAACTAATAAATCATTTGCTGTACTCATTCCATGAATAATTCAGCAAAACTTTTATTTCTCCATCTGATACTGTCTCTCTCACTCCTTGTCATAACAGCAAGCCTTCTGCTAACCATTTTCAGACTAAATAAAATGTGCTTGTCTTCGAAAAATTCGGTCTATTTCTCAATCCATTAAATAGCCAAATATCGGGAGCTAGAAACTGGACAAGAAAAGTTCCCATTTTATAGCCAGTACTAGTAAAAATGTTCATTTATTAGCTATATAAAATGGTTTCGATTTCCACCAGGGTAGAAATATGAAAGTTTATAAAAATTTACTGGCAATAAGTAACATGAACTGTATAGTCAATGTCACTGTATCAAAGCACAATAAAAATAATAATTTTTCATCAAAAAAGAAAATGCTGTTTCACACCTACACAAAATCCTAATGAAAAGAACCTTCGCCTACGCACTACTTTCAATATACAAATCTGCGCATTGATATTTCAAATCCCTTTGCGAACCCCACGTATTCACAAATTCACTCCTTTTTTCCTACACCACCTCCCCTGTTACAAAAACGAATCCCCTAATCTTTTCATCCACACGTCGCGTCTTCGTGGTAATTTACGACGACGCGGCGTGCACATTGCCACGAGTGAACTTTTTTATCCCTCGCGCGCGTCTATTTCGGAGGCTGCTTTTCTCAGCCGAAAATTAGTGCGACGAAGTTTCTTCTTTAGGGAACGGCGTTGTATGTGTTGTTGTTTTGTTGCTCTCTTGCAAGCCGGCTGGAAAAGTTCGAAACGGATGATTTAAGGCGGTGACGAGGCGACGTATACAAGCACTCTAAGTGCCCGGATAAATTATATATATATGACGTAGATGGTAATTGCTTGAGGCGTTGTTGTATTGTTGTTGTTTCGAAGTTGAGAGATTTGAATATAAATTTTGGAAGTGTGGAGGTGGTGAAGTGTAATAAAGGTTTCAATTTAAAGTTTAAATTTGGAATGAAATTAGAGCTACTTGTTATTAAAATAGTAAACGAGAATAAAACAGTAAAGATTATTCAACATTAATAGATTTAGTGTTTTGTTTCGTTTTTATCATTGATTCTTTTTTCGTCTCCTTTTTTTTAATTTATGAGCTCTAGTTAATAACTTTCTTTTTATAAATCAAGTCCATGTGCAGGTAATATAACTTACTTCTTTGTATAAGTTTTCTGGTTATACGAATAAATAAATTTTGAACTATTTCATATTATATATCTCAAAAGTACATAAAACAAATACTGAACTTATTCCAAGATTTTCCATGTCCTATGAGAGGCATTTATTCTTTCCAAACCATAAAACAACAAACAATCCCCCACAAAAGCTCATAAAACTTTAAACAAGTCATTACCAACGCGAATAAACCAACTTTAACAGTTCCTCACGCGTTAGAATCGCAAATAACCTCACCGAACTTTCCAAACAATTCGACAAACACCCACCCACAGTTCTCTTCTGTCTTTCTCGTCTCGGTCGAACCCTTCGATCAACAATCAATCAAATCGTCCCCAAAGACGCTGAAAACTTTATAACCAATCACAGAGCCAGCCAATGGGCGAAATTCTCGCGTTTACGGTTTGCCGTTGAGAGTAAACTTTGTGTATATGTATATATAGGTAGATAGACATGTACACGAGACGTGTAGACTTGTTGTCGACGCCTACGACGGTTTCGTCCCTCGACGGCTTTTATTTTCGTCCATACGCCGCATGGTTTTCTAACTCAACGGTGGTCGTCTCGTCAAACATGTGATTGGATTAGAGAGATATTGTATTAAGTTAGAAAGGGCGGTTGGTTTTTTCTTTTTGGGTGGTAGGATGAGGTTGGGATAAATGAAGGTATTGTGGAGATTGTACATGTGTGTGCTGCGGTGGTTAATGCTGTTAAGGATGGTCTTTTTGCTTTAGCTTTTTTGATGAAGCGACTCGTTAGTGGTGCAATACTTAAAGTTATGTTTGTTTTTAGTAGTTGTTGTTGGGAGTAGGAATGTGAAATGAAATAGTTGGGATGTATTGATTAAACAATACCTCATTAGGTAACTTTATACACTCGGAAAAGATTAGGTAAACTTGCAAGATACATTGAGAAAAAATTTTGGTAACTGTTAACATTAAAGTACCTCCATTGCAAGTCAAATTATTAATAACACTTACTGCAAAAAATAATGTATGATGAAATTCTAAAAATTGTAAAGAAAAGACCATAAAATGTTTGTAAAAATTACATTAGTTATTTTTTAAATATTATAGCGTAAATTACTAGAGAACAGAGTAAATATAACAAAGTTTCTATTTACTAGTTATTTCTGTGAAATGTTTTTCCTTAGTCTATTTTACCAATAAATTACTACAGTTTATAAGAAAATATACACGATAGTGTTACAATTTGTCACATGTTTCCAGAAAAACTTTCTGTAAATTTTTGCAAAACTATTATCATAATATCATCACTTTTCCAAATTTGTATTCCCATCGTAACAACAACAACTAAACAATTCGCTAACAGTATAATATATTAACAAAACCCTGCCCTCCTCATACATTCCCAAACACACACATACACCATCCCCTAGTGCAAAACCTCGCAACAATACAACACCGCTCTTCTTACAACCAAACTACTTCTTCTCCGACTTCTATCCACAACCTGAATGAACCTTCATCCCACACACTTCTCAGCGTCAAAACTCGCACCATTCGGCATTGAAACACGTCGAAATTCACTCCCCACGTTGTACAATTTCGGAAGGGCGCCTCCACTACATTGAAGATCAATAGCCAGAGCCGCCCTTCACCCCAATGCGAGAACCTGCACGCGTGAAAGTGGAACGCGCGAATGTAAGAAGTCGGGCTGTTCGTTCGAGAGGGTTCGCTACGCTCGCCGGTGATGGTTGATAGGCTGGGAGCGCAGTTTTGTCGATGAGATGGGGGGTGTAGTAGGTGTTGGTTAAGTATACGCGAGGGCGGTAAGGTGTTGAAAGATCCTGGTGGGGGTTTTTAATAATGAATGTAATAGGTGAACTGGATAATTATTAACTTTTAGAAAAATTATATGATTACCCCTGGTGGGAATTCAAAACATTTTTTACCCAATAATTGGCTATTTATTTTCGACTTGGCCATAAAATAGGTACTTTTCTTGTCTAATTTCTAGCTCCCGGTGAAACGCTTTTTTCCACATTTTAAATAGATCAAAAAATGGAGTGGCTTTTTTGATGATCGGAACAAGTTTGTTCTTGGCCGTTTTAAAAGTACTAAAGTTGATCATTACAATGAGACAAAAATTGGCTAAGAAAAAGCTTAATATGATGACAAGTGAGAGAGACAGAATCAAATGTCAATAAATAAATTTTACTGAATATTTATGAAAGGAGTGCTGCAAACTATTTTTTGATCTCCGTATATTGTTTATATTTTCCTAAACTTTTAGACATTGTTGTATTTCATCTACTTCAACGCCAAGTTTGTAAGAAAACTTGGAACGAAAATTCGAAACTTAGGTTATGTTACTCCCAATCTATTAAATGGGCGAATAATGTCAGAAAAAGCGTTTCACCGGGAACCAATAATTAGTCACTTCTCTTGGCCATTTACTGAGATTTTGCCCTATTTTTCATACACAAATTTCTACCAGGGATAATTCACCAGATATCAACGTAGTTTTTCCGTAAAAAAACCAACCAAATCCTCTAATAGACAGCTTTCGAGTTCATTAACCTCCTTACAAACCACAACACACCACCACACACTCATTATCAACTTCCCTCGATTTCATTCCTCCAGCAAAAACAGTCACATCCGTCAATCTCCTCTCTCTTAAGAGAAAGACACTCACACATGCATCCTCTTCACATGTGTTAACGGCATGCCAGAAGATCGAAAGGAGACCTCGCGAGGGTGTGCCTACGTGTATGTTGTCGTACGTGCGTAGGTGCCAAATACCATCGAGTCGTTCTCGCGAGAAAAGGAAAAGTGTCTTTGACGTTCGCGCGGCCTTGGGTTGCTTAGAGAAGTTCGAGAATATAGTTCAGCGGTCGGGTTAGATGGTCGATGGTTGGTAGCGATGAGTGAACAATGGTTTCAGGTTTAATAGAAGTAAATTTTGATAAAAAGGTTTGTGCATATAATATTTTATTTAAAAATATGCTTGACAAACATTTGAATAATATAGAATGAAATTAAATTTGATAGAATACAATTTAATAGAATAACATTTTTTTACCATAAGTTTCTTTTGTACATACTATTAAGCTGAAATAAATAAAAAAAATAGAGCATTTTTAATAGCGTAATGCTACTTCCTGAATACTTTAAAAACTACAAAATTATTTAAAATTCCATACACATATAGGGACGCTCTGCGTCAGTGAATAATACGCGTATGAAATCATAAAAAAGAACGGCGTCGGACGCGACCGATTATTATCATCGCTACCGAATTATATACCGAGCAACAAAACAAAGCTATTGTTACACGCATACTCTCACGATCGACAATACACCTCCGGTTGACAAAACCGCGGTTGGATAATGATCTCTCCAAAAGAGGAGGATAGCTTAGAGTTAGAGAGAACAATTTTTGTTCACCTTGGTCCTCCTAGCCAATCATATAGTTTTTGGCAAAATTGTTGTCGAGCCATCGGGTAAATTGAGTTTTACTGACAAGGTCGACAAAAAAAGAGACAGGGGAACCATATTAGGCAACGTCCGTGCGGAACGATAGAATGAAAATCTAAAGCGTAAGCGGTATGGAGGAGGTTGAGTTGAGATTGAGGAGACGAGATGGGAGGATATGAGATTGTGAGATAGGAGACAAAAAAGTGACGTGTTTCTTTGGATTTGCGCTTGATCTAGTGTATATAGTGGCGGTATAGAAGTTGTAATATGTGTGGATTATAAATTGAATAAAAACACGGTCGATTAGAGAATATGTTATGAGAAAAAATTATTTATATATAAGAAAACATACACGTACAGTTATTCTTTCAAGGATATCGATGATCTTATGCTTTTTTTATAACGTTATTATGGATGAATATTGTAAATGGTGTTCAATAAATCATTTTTATAATGGAGCGTAATTAAGCTTATTATGTTGGCATTTTGTTTTATATAAAAATAAAGAAAAAATAAAACGCTTCGTGGAACGAACAAATGAGTTGTTGATTTATTTTAATATGTTACAAGAATCATATATATTTCTAAGAAACATCTTCGAAGTAAAAAATAAACTAGATATTATTTACGTCTGGTCACATTATTCATCTCCAACCAAATATATTCGCCATGGGCAGAACAATACATTCAAAATATTTACAGTTAACAGGTTCTTATACACTGTCAAACCTCAAGTTAAAAATTTCCACGCGCCAATCCCGCTATCTTTCTGAATCTTCATATTCCACCTTAATCATTTCTCCCATAAAGTCAACCGAACCATTTCTCCGCTCCACCGAAAAAAAAGTGCCCTGTACTTTACAGGTTTCTCTCAATCGGACAAAATTTCCCTCCACCCTCGTCGTTTCTTAAACTCGAAACCCTAACGACACTGACTCTTCTACCTGTTCGCAAAACCACTCGTAGCAATCATCCGGCGCGATGTAGCAGAACTTTTTGGTTTACGACTCGTGGCGCACGTGCCGCTCGCGGATTATCATAAAAATCCCGACAAGCGCCGCTTTAATTCAGTACGAACCGAGGAATCCACGCAACGGGACTACACAAGCATCTCTTCTGCGAAAACTGTTTTTCGCTTAATTTCCTGCCCGTTCGAAACTCTCGCTTGCATGCGTTTACGCATTGGAGTGGAGCTACAAGCTGTGAGGTAGCGCTTGGGAGTTTTAACGGAGTAGTTGGCGATTTGTGCGTTTGTTGTGTTTTGTGACTGAAAGGTGCCTGTGGTTGTGGTTGGGAGACGAGCGTAATAGCTGTTGAGTATTGATTTTTACAAAGTTATGGTTTTGTAAGATGTTGTGAATATATGTAAATAGAAATTCACAAAAAATTGCACATAAATTGTCTGAAAAAATGACGAAATAAAAAGTTGAAGCATACCTCTGAGAATTAATTTTCCTTATTTTATAACTAATGTAGTATACGAAAATGATGTCGAATATAAGAAATTTGGATAGTGTTTTTCAAGCTGCAATTCATGTTCGAAGCTCTGAATGCAAAATAAGCCGTTTTTCGGTATTCTCACCAATATGATATGGATATTAAATGATCTCATAATAACAGGATTTGCTTATAACTTTTTTATGATTAAAAGCTAGGGAAGTTGAACTTCCATTTACTTTTTTAAAATTGAAAAATGTTGATTCTTTTTGCAAAGTTATCAAAGTTCAAAGTTGAGCATCGAAAGTGCGTCGAAATATGTACGCAGTCGAACAGTCAATTTCAGGAATTAAATACTGAATTTTTTGCTCAACTTTGAACTCTCATAACTTTACAAGAAATCGACATTTATTTTCTTTAAAAAGTATATGAAAGGTCCTTTCCCCTAGTTTTATTTTCTATCTTTAAATAATACTCATGTCTTCTCAAAATAAAATGGTTACCGTTTTAAGAAGAAGCGTTTTTTAAGGCTTTTTCAAAATAAATACTTTTAAATTAATTTACTTTGAAGAGTCGTGGCTATCATTTTAAAAATAGAAAATAAAAGGAGAGAAGATAATCTTTCCTTTTTGAAAAATTAAAAACTGCTGATTCCTTGCAAAGTTATGAAAGCTCAAAGTTAAGCAAAAAATTCAGTATTTAATCCTTAAAATTGATTGCTCGACTACGTACATATTCATCGCATTTTCGATGCTCAAATTTAAAACTCGATAACTTTACAAGGAATCAACATGTTTCAATTTTATAATCAAATCCTGTTATTCTGAGATCATTTAATATCCATATCATGTTGGTGAGAATAAGAAAAAACCGCTTATTTTGCATTCAGAGCTTCTAACATGAATTGCAGCTTTTTGAAAAACACTATCCTGATTTCTTATATGCAACATCATTTTCGTGAACTATATTAGATATAGAATAAGGAAAATCAGTTCTCAGTGGTATGCTTCAACTTCTTTTTTCGTCATTTTTTCAGACAAGTTATGGGAATTTCTACATACATAGATGATGATGTGAACAGTTTGCTTACTAGTTGATTCAATTTTTGGGATCTTGACGATTAGAAATAAGTCTGAATAAAGGATATTTTAATTATTAAAAAAAATTTTAAACACTTACCCTGAGATTTGGTGAACGAGTTTTGGTAAAAAGTCTCTGTAGCTTGACTAAATATCGTGAAAAACTGTAACTAAAGAAAAAATTCTAAAAAATTTCTAATAATAAAACCAGCAACACTTTTACATTTCTTCTTTACACTTGGCAACTTGGCATCTCACCTCCTGCATTTTGCAACCTACCATCCTCTTCATCCTGGACCTTTCCCTCTGCCTTTACTCAGCTTGTCATTTATTATTCATACATCCCCTCGAAATATCCGTAAAATTTGTTTGGCCAGCATGAAATTTAATTAAATCGCGATATCACGGTAACGCTGAGTTACGTGGACTCCTCGTCTCCACCGCCCTTTAATGTTCCTACGCCAAGGGGCGTAGATCGAAAGGACCGTACGTCGTTAAGATTTCCCCGAGGAGAGAGAGAGTCGCTTCTCTCCCTCTTCATCTATCCATTTGCATACGCTGTGACGCTATTTCACTAGATTTCCTACTCCCTTCTCTCTCTTTCTCTTTGCATCACTTGGACTATGCGGCATGCAGTAGCAGTACTAGCAGCTTATATTTATACCGTGATGATTTCGCACGTATACGTTTCGTTGCAGTGAGAGTAGTTGAGCTTTACTATTTATTCGCGTTGCCGGTAAAGACGATAAAGTGGTTGCTAGCGTAGGTTCTGTGTATATATATATGTATGTGTGTGTGTGTGTATTTGGCCTTGGGAGAGAAGAGAAAATCGACTGATGAAATTGAAATGAAGTCAACGTATAGAACGAGAGAGAGAAGTTTATTTGAATTTCGGAGATATAGAGGAAGAAAGAGACGTTGAATTATTTAATAGACGAAATAGCCTATACTGCGTCGTCTGTTTGGGAATACACAATGCGAATTAAACGTCTCTATACTCGTTTCATGCAAAACAAAATACTAAGTATTTCCAATATAATCATTTATTTTCACTTTAACTTTCCCTATATACTTCTACTAAAAAAGACCTTTCTTCCGTACACACATACACACGTACCTATAACGCAAAAAACCTTCCTCATTACTCGACCTACGCGCTACAGTAGTAGCAGTAGCAGCATTGTTTCGCCCCATAGTTTCGCGCACGTCGTCACAGAGTGGCTTTTAGCTCGACCCGAGGCTCTTTCTCTCTCTCTCTCTCTCTTGCCATTCGAGACGACGACGACGACGTCGCGCCACGCTGTAAGCCTTAATTTAACGTCTGCGAGTGTATAGCTACCGAGGCCGCTCCGAAATCCGACGAAAACGCGGAAATCCGAGATCGTTGGGTATGGGGTCGTCTCGTTAGAGAGAGAGAGAGAGAGAGAGAGAGAGAGAGAGAGAGAAGGAGAGGTATATAAAGAGGAAGAGATGGGCGTTGTTCATTGTCATTTGTCGATCCGGTTAATGCTGCGTGTAAGTAATGAGGAGGGATGGCGAGAGAATGGCGTTGCTTTGATGTTGGTAATTATTGGTTTTTCAGGTGCCGGGTGTATAAGAAAGGTTATAGAGGTATGATATTTGATGTGAATAAGGAAGGTTTGTTTGAGAGTAGCTGCAGTACAAGGTTATTGATTATTTGTAATGATTCATGTAGAAGAGTAATAAAAAAAAACAATGAATAATGCGTTAAAGATAAGAAGTATTGATAAAAAGTAAATAAGTTGATAATACTCTAATATCATTAAAAGTAAACAGAACGAATCATACTATAATTCACTTTTTCACCAATTTTCTATCATTCTTTAATCAAGTAGAACGACAAACTTTAATACCGACAAAAATGTCCAAATAAAAACGGAAACGTGGTAATTTACAAACTAAATATTATCCACTCTCCACTTTACAACATTATTGCTCAACATTTATTTTACTAATGCAAGAAATTAAGGTCGACTATCGATCAACCTCAATCCCATTCCTCCCCCCCTCAACAATTACAACCTTTCCGCAAACATTCCAATAATTGGCTTCGTCTTATAGATTTTTTAATTGCCGATTCTGCAGTTTCTCATTCGCCCCCTCCTCTCTCGTCCTTCTAACGTGATTGTACCATTTTAATATTTATTTACAATATCCCGCGTTGCACTGTAATCACGGTTATATACTTTACAACGCGAT
>JAYJLV010067755.1:0-16220 GCA_036873485.1 Torymus texanus
CACACACACACACACACACACACACACACACACAAACACACACACACACACACACACACACACACACACACACACACGCGCGCGCGCGACTTTAGTTTGCACAATAAGTAAAAATGAATGTGACACATATCGATGAAATAAATTCACGTTTAAAGAATAAAAAGAATTAAAACATATATTCTCGTTATTACATTTATTTGTAAGAATTTCACGTTGATATAAAATTCAAAAAATGCACTTTTATACATTTATTAAATTCGAAAAGAAATGAGCGTTATATATTAGTTAGTTAAAATTAATGGCATAGAAAAACAGTGTATGTGTTAGTTCAATGGTGATAAAAAATAACATACGATAAATTTTGTGATCTTGAAAAAGGTTTTACTGTAGAGAATAAGGTGTGCAGTAATCTATAAATTCTATCTAATCTTGCTATAAATTTAAAAAAGAGTAAGAATCAAACATGTAGGGATAGAAATTTTTTGTATACCTGTAAGAAAAGTACATTTGAATAGTGACGTAATTTTACTCAATCACAGACCTTTTTATTCAATTATACAAATAATGATTTGATAAAGTAAACCACGTGAAGAATAAATATAAATTTTGAACGTATCACTTTGAAAGGAGTAAATCACAAAGACCGATGAACAATAGATAGGTAAACTGGATTGAATATCAAAGTATGACTACTTGGGATCGATAATAATAGTAAAGCCTTATACGCGCAGTATAATGTGACAAATGAAACTACCTTACAATCAACTAGATAAACAAAATGAAAATTTTACGAAATACGATTCTTATTCTTGACTATGCTGCATTGTATCATTAGTCATTATATCTAAATATTTACGGATAATTTACGCAAGATTAATAGTTACGCTTGAAAGAAAGAAAGAATGTATTTTTAAATAGCAATTTGCGGAAGTAATTTATGATATTACTAGATATTATACTTATACAGCAATGGAAACATCTGTTGACAGCTACCTCGCATCAATCAAATTTTCATACATAAAATATATATTGCACTATTGTAGACACAAGAAGATGCGGGTTATTAGTTAAATTGGAAACTGCCAATCTTTTTCTACTCACTTATCACGCTCACTAAATTTATCTTTTTATAACAAACACTAAGTACTATATTTTTGAGACGAAAATTACTCTTCAGTATCGTTTTACGCATCATTATATGCGCCGCTGGCTTTATGTTTTTAATGGCAACATTACGGAATTCTGAAATTCATACATTCGTCAATTCGAAAATAGGTCATTACGTAATTTTAACCAAATTGCTTTCATCATCAATGATATTTTTGAATGGATCATTAAGATAAACCTACACGTTAAAACATAAGTTAAAAATGCCATATCACAGAAACAACTATATAATTCGCAATAGTTTAACCGTCCAAAATTCTCCAAGACCTCGCGTCATAACCACGCATCGATTACATACCCACCAGTAGATTTACCCTCATTCCCGATATTTAACGATCAATCCGCATCGTAACTCTAATTCTCCCACCGTCACCGCACCGCTCGATACACCACGCATTTAATCTCTCCACCTCAATAATTAAATAATCAAGAAAACACGCTGAAAGGAACAGCAGCGCCGGAAGGGAGCGGGTGTGTAGAGCAGTATTTTGACCGCGATTACGAAGCGATTATCGATCGGTCGCAACGCGACGCGCACGTGCGCGAGGGAGACTGACAACTGCAAGGGACAGCAGCTATCTGCCCTTCCGAAGATATCTGCGCCGAAGGATGCGGGAAAGCGAGAGTGAGAGTTTGCTCTCTCTCTCTCTCTCTCTCTCTCTCTCACTCTCCCTTGACAATTTTTCATCTCACGTTGCTACCCTATATATATGTGTGTGTGTGTGTGTGTGTGTGTGTGTGTGTGTGTAGGCGATGCGGAAGGTTACATCGGATTGCGTGTTTGTGCGTGCTTTTTTTGGGGAGGAGTTGGGGGTGGAGGGGCTCGGAATGACGGAAAGCCATTTTCCAATGTTGCCCTGGGAATTGTGGGGGGAAGTTTTGGGTAAGGAATTTTCGAATGACAGATTTGAGGTATACAGGGATTCAAGATAAATATTGTTGAAGGAAGAAAGAATAGTGTAGAAGTGTTAAATACGCATTTATTTAAATAGTGAGGTAAGCGCGTACAAATTTATGGAAATCTATATTTATTACGGCGTACTCTTTACTTTAGGAGATTATATTTTATATTATTTCTTTTTTAGTTTCGTGAATTAATAAAGTGTTGCGCCATAGTACGCATTACGGTGCATACTTTATACGCACGCAATCACATCATTCTTCACCAACCAGTAGAAAAAGCCAACGGAAATTATTCTCGAGCTCGCTACATCATCATTGCGTTATTAGGATAGCCAAGTAGAGCTAGTTACCGTCACATTTTTCTTCCGCGTAAGAAATGATACTTGGCGTAATTGGCGTGTCAGATTATATAATGCATTATTCAATTTTAATCTGCTCGGCCAATTTATTATCGATTAACGTTCGGGAACAACGAGGTCGTGGCGCGCGTGTGTTACTCAGATCCGTGTAATTGGAGTCCTCGAGTCAAGAGACGCGAGTGAAAGATGCATATTTGCACCGATACGGAATTAATCAATTATTCAAGTGAAATATAACAATGAAAGAAACGTTTAAAACAGTTCCAGATTTCCATTTACCGAAATTTCATTTTTCACGTATTACGTATTGCACTGTTAGATATTTATTTCGTGAGAATATATTTTAAAATATTATCTTATATGGTTATTGAAAGAAATTTCTAAGCTTATTATCTGGATAAAAGTATAAGAAAGGTTGTTGCGTGAATTTATTTATAGCTGATGTTACAAGGATGAAAAGTGTGCTTTCATTTAGTGTAAAATTGACTACCTTGGCCTTTTTAGTTCGAACATTGATGTAAGCAAACGCCTTATCATAACGCGAAGTATATAAATAATGTGAACTTTTTATACTCCCTTTTAACATAGTGAAGGTCGTCTGTGCGTAAAGAAATTCACGAACTTATATTTAGAAAGCACGCCGTCGGGCTGTTAAAAGTTTCAAAACGCTCCGAGAACGGCTCAGTACCAAAATTTGTAATAAGGTTCATTCACGCATAATATCAAATAATACTCCCAAAAAATTTCCCTATTTGCGATTTAATAATACCATAGGGCAATGCAATTCCAGCGTCACGATTTATACATGTCTAAATATCATATATAATTATACAAAATCGCCCATCCATATTTTGTCAAAGCGCATATCAGCCGCGCATCGCATTGCCAACATCATATCAGTCTCCATTTTCGACCTTAATTCAGAAATTTAACGAGCGAAAGCAGATACGTGTATACATATACAGATACATCGCGCCGCAGAAATGTGAGCCGCACATTTTCCCGCCTCTGGGCCGCAGCGTATACACTCGATTATTCAGCGTGGCGTGAAATCGTAGCGGTGCACCAGCGGGTGGTGGTGGAAAAAAATTCAGATCGAAAAACGCAGTTGGGCGGCTGGGAGAATCGAAATAAAATAGTGGACGAAAAACCCCGCTGGGGGTGCACACAGAAAAAAAAAACCGAATGGCGCGAACGTCGAGTGGACAAATTAAATTATAATGGCGCGGCAATCGATTCGGGATTGCGTATGTATATATCTGTGTGTGCAGCGAAAGAATCGAGGGATATTGGCGCGCGTTCAGATGCCGCTTGTAATTTATTTTTATGCGCAAAGTTTAGCTTAGAACTGCAGTTGTTGGGAAAGGGAGAGAGAGAGAGAGTGAGAGGGAGGTAACGATTTTAACGCGGCGACGAGTAGTGGTTTATCGCGGACGGAGCGCGTCGACAATGAATTTAGTTGTCGAGCGCGGTTCGGGGTTTTTGCTTATTGATATACCAGCTGGAATTGACAATATTTTACTTGGCTTGAATACTGTTGTTTTGAGGGCACGTTGAAGTTCTTTTATATATACACGATAAATTGGAAAAGAAGTGGATATATAAATCAGGAGTTTTAGTTAGATTTTCAAATGTACGCTTTATTATAAACTTACCATGATAATTTTTTTAATTTAAAAGCAATTCTACCATTATATACTTTTCTATCTGTTTTATAACATTCTTCTGAATGAAGATGAAAAAATCCAACTAACCTTTGCAGCTATACGCTTTCCCAAATAGTTAGAGATAACTATTTCAATCATTTGTACTTATTTAAGGGCAGAGTAATATTCAGTTTACGTTTTGATAAATACATTTTATAAACGACATATTGCATCTACATATAAAGCACGAATGATGAATTTACGAGCGAAATTCAATGCATATAACCCTTTTTTTAAATATCGTTTCCGCGATCCACATTTTACTGAAAAAATATTTGCTTTTTATTACTAATGGCTATATATAATATAATAATTCTTATTAAAAATTGAATGTACGATGTAAATGTTAATACAGCTAATCCGCATGTTTAACTTCTTCGCAGAAACCATCTTGTTTTCGCATTGGAACGACTGTAACGCTAGGACGTCTATTTGAAACCCTATACAAAAAATAATACGTATAAGCTCGGACTTACGAAAGAGCGAGCCTCCCCGCAGCTGTTGCGCACGGACGCAACCGAAGAGCCTCTCTCTATACATATATACATATAAGTATATATATACATCTGATTCACATGGGCGCGCGAGACACGACGACACGCGCAAACATATTATTATACGTACATATATTAGATAAACGCGTGTGTAGACCTACGTCAGAGCGTGTGTACGATTATCGCGGACGAACGCATCTCGCGTCCCCGTTAATTAACGAACTGTATATATGTTTCGTTGTTCGGAGTTTTGCCGTATATGATAATTAAATCTCGCGTTTATTTGTTTATAAAGCGCAGAGCCGTGGGGGATATATTATAGGTGCGGGAGTGATTTCGAGTGTACGTGCGATTGTGTTCGTGTGCAAGCGTAACGAAGAATAGTTGTTGACGAGGGAGGAAGTTTTGAAAGCTACGCAATGTTTTTGCTTACGAGAATTAATTTGCTTAATAATTTATAACGAAATTTCATGGGGAGAAGATGACTATATTAAGTTTATAAAATATTTAATTAAAAACAAACAATAAGTATGTAAATGATTGTGAGAAATGGATAGTTTTTAGGTATCAGGGAAACAAAATTTACAATTATCAACTAACTTCTCCTAGTTTATAAAATGTCACTAATTTCTGTTTTTTTTTAAATTAAAGAAAATAATTGAAAAAAGGTTTCTCTTATGAGATATTACTTGCCATTATTTTTTTACCGTTTTCAATCTCCGACTGTAGCTAAATTTGTAAAAGAAAAACTACAACTATTTAGATTTATAAAATGTTGATATTAGGATAAAATAAAAAAATCATTTGAACAACAGAAATAACTTTTTAATTGGCGTTTCGTGGTACTCATATTTTATGTATAATCTATGCGTTCAATTTATCGCGCTTATCTCCTATCTATACAATATACAAAATCCATACTCCATATATCGATTATTTTCAATTAAACTTAATGCCTCAGATATTTATACAACGTGTATAACTGCAACAGTTACATAAATTGTATTCGAAATTCCATTCCGCACTGATTGAACTATATATATACGTTTGATTGAAACTTCCATTTTATCATCGATTCAGAAACGTTGTTATAACGCTCATCATCATCGCCTTCGGGATATATCCCATTAATATTCAAATCTCCGAGAATAACGAGTCCCAAAAAGTGCGCTTCAATAATCAAACATTTACCCGCACTTCCTATACCTATCGTATTGGAAAACAAGCACCAACGCGTTCCTCCCGCTGCTGCTACTGCTGCGGTATACCCGGTATACATCCCTGACCTTTCCCCGAGCGCGTTTGCTGCCGGGTGACGCAGAACAACCGTATAGTCGGTCCTTAATTTCTCTCTCGACGAAAATTTCACCCTTTTTTCCAACCCGAAACGAAAATAGCCGCGCTCCTGTAATCAAAAGTGAATTTCTGCTTCATCGGGCCTCAGGGAACGCGCAAACACATTTCTTATAGTTTTTTTTTGTTTGCCCAAAAATTCATCTGCTTGAGTGCGGAAAAAGGCGAACGTCGCGGCGCATTTTACATTTTACAGCGGAATGTTTCTTTCAAGGAATATAGATAAGTTTACCGGTAACTGGAAATGTCGTGGGAGTGCGGAAGTTGGACCAAAAAGCGTCAACATTACGTGAGCTTAGGGGAATGTTACCAAGGTGCACGTACATAAGGATGACATAATTTCAATTGGAATTCTGAAAATAATAATTTCCATAAATACGACTGTATTTAATTTCTTTTTATAAAAAAAAAGTATCCATGATGTAAGATAGACTACTACACTGTACATATATGGAACGTCACAAGAACGAACAAAAATATCATAACATATACTGATTAAGTCTAGCACATACAAAACTAAAATAAATATTTCCAAGTAGCATATATACACATAGATTACAATCCAATTGTATAAGCGCGTTAGTAGAATAAGCTCATTTATCGCCGCGCGTATATATCAAGCAAACTTATGTCCTCTCAGCCGTCACGTATGCAAACAAAATTTCCTATTAACCGAGGCGAAGACTCCCTCGCTAATTTCAACGCTGCATTTCCGCTCTGTTTATCCGAAATAATAGCATCGCGAGCGTTTGCAAGCTTATGTGCAACATTACAGTCTGATGTCGTTCTCCCTAAACGCTCGTTCCCTCACCTTCTCACTCTCGTCGGGGACGTAACGACAACTTTCACATTTCCTCGTTCGCGCGCCGTCTTTATTATCCGCGCTGTCGCATCGAAAATCGATCGATGCGCACGATAAATCGCGTCGTGATATCTTCCACGTGATATATGAGGGGAAAAAAAGTCTAGATAATACATACGTGTCCAGCCGAGCGTGTGCGATATGCTGTTTTCCATTCTTTCGTGTATAGCATCAGGAGTGAGTTTTAATTGGAAACAATTCGAAAGTCTAATAATTATTGCGATATCGTGTCAGTTCTGAGAACAGAAAGAAAGGACAAAGATCGAGTTTGGAACAACTGCGATTGTTCCATGTCAGCGAGTTTTGCGTTCGCGCGCGAGTCACAATGCCGTCCAGTCGCAGAGTACCTCCTCTCCCTTTTCAAAAGTTCTTCAAGGGGTTTTTCCCGTTTGTTAGTGGCTTCTTCCTATTTCCTTTGTGTGTCGTTTGGTAGGAAATTAGCCTTTTTCAATTCGACCGCTGTGCTTTTTTCCTTGCATCGCCGCAGAGTCGAACGACAATTAACAAAGTAACTTTTGGAATTTCATTTCAAGCTTGAGCTTTCACTTTTTTTTATACATTTTACTTCGAACCAGTAAAAGTCAGCTATATTATTTTTATTTGTCCGTGTGTTAAATTGTGCAACGAATTATGTCATGAAATTTCAATTATTTTTATATGAGATAAAAAATCATCTAAAATTATGTAAAGAGAATATTATTTAATGTTTTAAGATTTAATTATAAATATGAATAAAATTCTTTTTCGTTTGCTTGTAGCGTAAGAAATTATCCCGGGAGTAACTTTCGGATGTCTAAAATATCTTAAGAAGGTAGATCAATTAAGAGCGAAAAATTCTATTTCGCCGCTGCGATTCTTGATGCATTTCAACGAGTTGCGCTGCTCGTTAGGATATCCCATGAATACAATAACGAGTCTGAAATATTACTTTAGATAACCGGTGCAATAAGTAAAAAGATAAGACTATCAAAATAATGGACTGGTTATTAGCAGATGAGGTTCAATGCAAATGCTGAAACACTGTAGGTAGAAAAATAATTCTGCAGAAGAAATGAATTGACGTAAATATGGAGAACCATTACAGAATAATCGCAAATTAATTAAAAAAGATGTTAATTAATGATTAATTGTAATAAAAGGATAAGTAAAGTAAAAACCAATATCTTTCGATGTAACAAATTGATCATTATAGAAGGCAGCCAGTAACGAATCTAAAATTAAATTGGCGTTTCGAGTAACGCAGACAGACAGCGTGCAAAATAACTTCTGTAATAGTAGCTCATTTTCTATTTCTAGATCCTATTAAACGCGGCGAAATTGAGTATTACAGTGTATATTGTACGTAAGCTTTAAAATTAACTGAGCTCCAAGTTAAGCTCCCTTTTATCACGTCTTAAACTGGCGACATTAATATTGTTGACAATATTTTCCTCTCTTCCAACAACCAGTTTTTCTAAATTTCTCAAATTAAAAGAAAACTTCGTTTCTCATTTTCAAAAGTGACTTGCGTGCTAAGTCGTAAATTGAAGCAATTTTCAAAAATGCCGAGTATATTTTAAACGTTGCCAACAGCATTATACTTTACGACAAAGAATGCCATTTATATATGTTTTCGCCTTTTATGTGTAATTCTGTAACATGTTATATAAAATATATATTTGTAGAATTAAGGTTTTTTTCCAAAATATGTTTCTGTATACATACAGGCAGTAGTAGAATATGTATTATACAATATCATAACGAATGTAATGGGCTCAACTTTGACGATAGGCGCGTTAATAAGCTTCTGTATAAAGTTTACGATGGAGAGATAGCGGCCTTATACTGCCGGCAGTAACTGACCATTAATTGCGGTTCGGGGATGAGAAACAGATTAGCGCTATGTTTAACTGCTCGACTGACCGAGACCCTCAAATTCGGGAGCTCTATACATATAGAGGCTTGACATTTCTCGTTGACAAGGTGACTTTAGCAATACCTTATTCAGAACGTTACTATGTATGTGTACTACATTTTACCATTACTCTGATACAAGGACGACATTTACTCTAAATGTTGTTTTCCTTTCGATTGGCGGAAAATACTGATGAAATTATATAAGTGCCGTCTCGTCGTTTGTTTTAAATTATGTGTAGCGAAACTTGTCGAGCCTTTTACCCTAATGTGACAATATATTTAACCAAATAACAGTGTAGCTCGAATGCTTCTTAGATCCTTTATCTTTCTTTGTCATATTGTTGTGTTACTGTGTCTATATTAAAATAAAAATAAAGTCACGGACTCACGACAATTTGTCTATAAACGAAAATTCAATCATCCACAGTTACAATTGAACAAGGACGAACATATTTCTCCAGAAATTTTCACTAAATCATCAAATTTTTATGCTTCGTAGAAATGTATATAATGGTTATCGGAAGAGAATATCGACGCTATATCGAGCAATTCTTTCTCGAGAAATCAAAATTTACTGCTCCAGCAACCACCGAATACCCTATATATATACATACATATATTGCACCAATAACGATTACCGTATACAGCCATAAGAACAATGAAGCCGACGACTATCCAACCCCTAACAATGACAGCTACGAGGGAAGGAGAGAAGAAAAAAAAAGTTTTCAAGTGCGACCGAGCGCGTGCGAATAAATTGCGCAGCGTACGCTCGCGCCGATCAAAGCGATCGTCTCTCTCTCGAGTTTCCGCGCCATTAACGATTCGGCTTGTGCCCGCGTGCGCGCACTTAACCTTCCCTTCCTTCCTCCCTCTCTCTCACTCTCTACCTCTTGTTTCTCGAGTATATAGAAGTATATATATATACGCATACGACGTACGGCGGCTACGGTGCACAATACTGCGGAGTGGCCGGCCGTTTGCGAGAGCTGTCAGCTGCAGTTATGCGAATAAGAAAGCCGCCGCGTTGTGTGTATATGTGTGTGTGTGTGTGTGTGTGTGTGTGCGCGCGCGTGTGTGTGTGTGTGTGTGTGTATATATATATATAGGTTCTCGTCGGTGTAATGATTATGATCAGCAGATGCGTAATTAACAACTGCGGTAAATCTTTTGGATGTGATGCAAGAGGAGTACTGCGATGGTACTGTATTGGATTTCGATGATGTAACGTGTATGTGTATGTATTAAGGTGGAGATTATAGAATCCGGATTATTGTTGCTCGGGGAGCATTTTAATTTGAAAAAGTGCTGACCAGTTTTATTTGGGAGAGAAAAGCTTATCTGCTAATGGATAAAATTGGAAAAAGTTGGAAGTAGAGTTCGACACGATGTAGAGCAGATGTAAATCGAATTTAATAACTCGTTGATTTTTAGCCACCCATTTTTCTTTTTTTTAAGAGATTAAATTCCAGTTTATTAAATGGCTCATTCATATTGTTAACAATGATATCTCGAACTATTTTCTATATATAAAGTCTCAAGCGCTCATTCATTAATGACCCTTTCATTTCATATTCTATTCAGGTATACACATATTTCCAATATCATTACACCCCCATCGAAAGACCTTCATTTTTTCACTGCTATCATCGCTCGGAACAATCAGTCACCTGCTAAGAGTAACCCCGTCGTGCGTAACCCATACGCATCCGTTATATACCATCTGGCTGAATTTATTTCGGTACACCTCATGTACGTACACCGTATACCTACACGCACACTAGTTCTGTAAAGCCAAGCCCCACGGGCGAAAGACAAAAAAAAACGCCTCCCCCACGCTATATACCTCGCCCACACACGCACGCGCCCCTTTCTACACACGAAAAAGAATTCATTCACACGCGCGCGCACACAGACACGGCAATCGAGCCGTGTAAGTACGCTCAGCAGCAGCAGCAGCAGCAGCAGGAGCCACCGAGGTGCGCGTATATAATATAGAAAGAGAGAGAGGGAGCGAAAGGCGTCGCGCGCGACCCCTGACCGCGCAGCGCAGCATCACCGCACATACATAGATAGTACGTAACGTAGTGAGAGAGAAGAGAGCCTAAGGTACAGTGGCATGCACACCGGCGTGCTACTATATACAGCACCGCGCGCTCGCCTGCTGCTGCTGCTGCTGCTGCTCCGTTATACCGAATTAACGGCTATCGATTGCCCCGCCACACACGCACCCAACAAGACAGACAGACAGATCACTCATAATAAGTTACAACGGACCTGCCACGAGGTGCTGCAGCTGCCGCTCGAGAAAATCCACAGACGAAGCTCTCGTCGTCGTCTTCTACTCCTCGCTTACTAGCTTCTCGGTCGTCTTCCTCGCTGGCTGCTGCTGCACACACTTATATATGTATATCCACGGCGCGCACGCGCTCCCTCTTACTCCCCCGCGCTCTCGATCCGAACTGGAGCACGAGAGACTGTATCTTATACTGTACAACAATATGACACTGTGGCGGCTGCTGCTGCTACTGCTCAAGCTGAACCGGTCAGCGACGATGGTGCAAAGCCGTGGCGGCAGGAGGCAGCTGTCTGTCGCCAAGGGCTCTCTTCTCTCCCTCCCTCTATCTCTGCGTGCGTGCTGCGCGAGCGTGTGCGAGCTAGAGACAGAGGAGAGAGAGACACGCGGTCAGTGCAGCCGCCCGCGCCGCCCCCAGAAGCCGCACTGCCGCCCGCTCAGAGCGCCACACCGGGGCTGCTGCTGCTAAAGTGGCGCTGCATTCGCCTATAGCCAATCCCCGCTCGAGAGGTTCCGGGTGCTTCAAGGGGCCGGGGGAGGGAAGACTGGACGATGTGTGTGTGTGTGTACGTGGGGCTGATACTCGGATGATGAGGTGGTGCTCGGCTGATACAAGGTGGGGGCTGCGCGCGGTGCCTGCTGTATCGACGGGGGTAGTCGAGAGCTGTGAGTTTTTTGAGGCTTGAGGGTGGACCGGTCCTTGAAGGGAGCAGAGGGATTTTAATTCGGTAAAAAGGTGTTGGCTAAATGCAACTACTCGACTTAAAATTGAAAATACTTTTTTTTTTACATACCCTTAGCTACTACCCTTTTAAAGATTATGTTCGATAGCAAAAAATCAGGACTGAAAGAGTTAGAAAAGTCGTGTTGTAAGTAGTTTATCCTTCTACCCACAAAAAATAGAAAAATATTTAATGTTGTTTGCTAATAAGGAGGAGTCTAATGGAAAACTAGACAAGTAGTTATGCAGAGTTTAGTCAGACGCCAATTTTAACTTGACCTTTTCTCTTCGTGTCATAACTTTTATCAAATGTATTAGAATTTTTTCCGTTTGTTAATTACGAGATAAGTGATATCACTTGGCATTTTTAAATATTGTTTAAATAGATTTTAGGAGACAGGGAAAATAATTTTTTTTAAAAAGACACTGAAAAATATGTAATATTAGGATCGGATATAAAGGTACATTTTAATGATGTTGCTTATTTGTTTGTTAGATTATAAGCTTAGCAATAATTAAATAATGTTTAAGCTATTTTTATGTTCAAATGAAAAATCATTTCTAAGATTAACTAAATTTATTCATCATAGGAGTTAAATTTTGTAAAATAGTTCAATAGTTGCTTTAAAGACAAATTTCACAAAAATCAATTAAAATAATAACACATTATACACCAAACATCAAATTTTATTTCAACATGAAAAACTATTTAACTTAATATCTGAGATCTCTTTTCCAAATAAGGACGGACCAAATCGACTCCAAAATACATTTCGAAAATTTCGAGCTCCGAAAAGGTCAAGGGATATTGCAGTCTTCAAACTTCATACAGATCACACATCGCGTGCTGCTGCTGCGCCGTTACACCACTGCGTATAGTATTTCACAGCACGGCACGTGTTCGCGGCAATAGAGTGAAATTTGAATTCGTCGAACCCCGCGGACGTATCGCATGAGAGCCTGTTGCGGCCTGTGCTGCGGTCATACAGAGACTCCGCGAAGTAAAACCGTTTTTCGATGTGCTTGCGGGGCAGTGAACATATGCGGTTGTTGAATAAGGTAAACGTATTATTTATAGAGGTGTTGTAGGTAAAAAATTAATGTTTGGAGGATAATTAACGGGGTTTGGCAACGGGAAACTTTCTATTTTAATATAAAAAGGAAAAGCTAAATGAATATTGCAATTAATTTAGGTTCCGCATAAATTTAGCTTTCTCAAGCCTTCAGGTCACGTTAAACAAACTTTACTCAATCCCCTCTAAATTTCAATGCTATTCAATGAAACTGCACAGATTATTTCGAAGGGATTCATACGAGCCGAAAACTTGCACAAGTATAGAACTTCATCCATAAATATGAACTCTGAAAAAAGTTGTTAAACTCCACTCATACATACGCATAAACGACTTTTTCGAAGCATATTACAAAATTTTTCGCTGGAACCGAGAACATAATGTGACTTTTGGTCATTTTTAGTTACGTTCTTAAAATATATCGGTGATTTTCACAGTAATCCAGATACAAGTATTCTAAATTAATTAACATTTCGGTAGTGAAGATATAGCCTTCCAATATACATAGAATTTTTCTTTCACACAGATTCCTCTGATTTGTATTTATATGATTGATACTTATCTTCATCTTATTATATTTCTAAGTATTATAATGTAATAATTACGCATTTAGCGCATAATTTAATCTTATGAAATAATAAATGTCGTTCACTCGAACAATAATGCTGAATTATACAGATACCGACATCCAATGAAGAATAAACTTAATTTTAATAAAGTGATATATTTTATTAAAATTCATAAAAGATATCACAGCTTGTACAACATATAATTACAGGAATGTAATAAGATTAATAATAATTGCCTACTTGGCAGTGCTTTGATCGTTAAAATTAAGCAGCTCTGGCTACAGTTGGTAGTTATTTATGCTTGTCCGACGAATAGGGTTTCAGAAATTTGATGGTTCCTAATTCGAGTTGGGTATGTACTAAGCTGAAGACCATGTTAGTAAATAACGCTGTTTCAATTAGATGTGAATATATTCGGTAAGTATTCTCGATCTGATAAGAAATTTGTGTTAAAACACATAATCTATATAATATTTTCTGCACACTCGAATGAACTACTTCATCTAATCTAAAATCTATAATCTATGTCTGAATATATATATCACTACAATTTTAACTAGTTTTTTTATCTGATTTCTCAAAAGTTTTAGATTAGTTTGTTTGAATTTAGAGTATGTGCTTGTATTGTCAAATCCAGCTGCGTTAGTTTTTCTAAGTACAGCATATCGGTAAATCTTCAACTCATAAATGTTTCACTTGTACATATAAGTACTGGTCATAGAATTATTCATAACGATAACTGAACCTGATCAAAAAATAAAGGGGTACATGTTTGAGCGATCTAATGGATGGGAAAAAGTACAGTGTTTCAAATGAATGAATCAAATAGTAAATAATAATATTCTATTTTTTATCGTATGTATTCTACATAAAAGACAGCTTTATTTCTAAACAAGAGTCCAAGCTTGAAAACAGATTATTAATATAGAATTTCTCATGGTATAATCGTAAAATACAAAGCATGCAAACAATCGTTTATATACTTTAATAACCAAATTTAACTTGTTCCACTAGTCGATTCCAGCACAGTCTCCTTCTTCAAAGCCGCATTTTCAAAACCGAAATCCGGCATCAAATACATTCCGCAAGCGCAGATAAAGCGCCCGCGTGAAGTTTTGACAGAACCACAAAACACACAAGGACGCGTTTCCTGGCGAACGGAAAGGGTTGAAACAGTACATGTATATGCCTGTATGCACGCGCCGTGGCGCCAAGGATAATTAAGTAACGAGTTTCCAAAGTGTCGACAAGCGCCGCTACGCGCAATGCGGACGAAACTCGCGATTACGCCGAGGGAATTACTGCTGCGCGTATATAGTGGCGAACGTTCGATATAGCATACCTACTGTCTTTTTGTTTGTACAGCGAGGTCGCACGCCTGTTGTTTGACATGCGAATTTGGTTCGGCTGAAGATTAGTTCTCGTGATTATGAATAGATTGATATGGTAATGAGCTCCTGGCCTGCGGCTTTTTTTAATTCTTCGAATTATACAGTAACGTTGGAAATTAATATTAAACTAGATTTTTATCGAAAGAAATGTTTTAAGAATATAAAGCTTTGTGTAATGTATATTTTATTTGAATAAATAAGTACGTAAATCATTGGTTTGCTCTTGATTGCGAATACATATAACCATTTCGAGTTTTGCCATTTTCTATACATATGCATTTCGTAACAAATGTTCAATATTTAGCTGAACTTTGAATTTATGAAAGTTTGCTCCAAAAGTTAAGCTTTCATTTTCCAAATTTATGAATTTTTATTAAACATGGCGTCCATACCGTCAAGCAAGATTTTATGCCAGCAATTTAAGAAATTGCTGGTGTAAAAACAAGGAAAGAAATTGAATTTTTTTTCAGAGAGTGACATTAACGCTATAAATTACTACACTGGACGGGTCGTAAATTTACTTCAAATTAGGAATATAAGATGAATCAAGTCAGAAGTGTACAATTACGTAGTTTACATTGAAACAAATATCTTTTATAAATACAATTATTTATAATTTAATTGATTTAAAACAAATAAAATTGTTACAAAAAATTAATTTTCAACCTCGTGGAAAATAAAAGTTTATTTTTCATTATGTATTATACTTTATAACAAAGACGACTTACATACGGATGTTAATATCAACTGTATTTATCGTGATACGTTTAGATATCATAATTTAATACATCATAAATAAAACAATCTTATATTTTTTTCGCAAAAAATTGCATTAGGAGCTTATAATATAAACAATTATTTAATAATACTTTGTGTTATTTAAAGCTAAAAGTACACATAAAATAATACATTACAAGACTACACTAGGAAATTCTGATTCAGGCCAAATATCATTTCGATGAGAGACGATCCTGTCAAAATTAATGTTACCATTATGATAAGGCTATAATCGTTATGGTGATATGATACCCCCTATTAGGACAATCAGCATTATAATCGTGTTCTGATTCCGGATCTATATTTATTGTCTTTGTGACGAACAGAGAATCTTTTTTAATTGATTAGTTCGTAAAATAAGAATGATTGTTTTATTTAATGAGTTTTCTGTTTCTGTATTGTTACTGAGACTTCGTTGCAGCCGAAGATGCTTTAATCCAAACTAGGTTTAATGACTATTATATATTTTGAAAAGTTTGTCAGGATGACACCACCTTTACAATGTAAAGGATATATATATATATATAGAGGCTGAATAAAAGAGAGTTGGTTTCACACTCTGTATTTAGTTCCTTATCTATATACACACACACACACACACACACACACACACACACACACACACACACACACACACACACACACACACACAC
>JAYJLV010067766.1:0-16217 GCA_036873485.1 Torymus texanus
ATTCGCTGAGATAATCTGGAAACTTGATTACATACGAACGTACAGACATACATACATTGTGGAAAATGCTTAAAATGAAATAAGCGGAAAATCATTTGTATAGCTCAAATTTTAGTTCTAACAAAATTAACAATTTTCGCTCTGGCGAAATTATAAGGCTCGCCCGAGTAGCGGTCGTGTCTAATAAATCATGCGGTGCCGCGCGGCGTCCCGCGTGATGTCCCGCGCGCAGGAGAGCCGTCGCGCTACTCTTTCGCGTTCTATTATTCGAAGAAAACATCCTGAGCAAATTATGAAAAAAATCATTTCCTATGTAAAAAATACTCAGCTTTCGATCTAAATGGTAAAAAAAAATATTAAAAATACACTTTTTGAGATATAAGACGTTTTGTACTTTTTGAAGGTGAAAATAGAAAATTTCGAAAAAACTGCCTACACCATTGGAAAGCTGAGGAAAAAAATACATCGGAAACGCTTATAAAACAATTTTTTGAGTTACATTTTAGTATCATAAACATGAGTTAGAAATAGCACGATTTGGCGCTCGCGCGCGGCGCTAGGGCAGTTGACATAAAACGCCTCATATATAGATTAGCTATAAGTTTGACTTGATATAAAAATCGATGAATTGACGACTGTGATATCACTGTGATAAAAACTAATCCACTGACTGTGATTACTTCTGTTTTAATTAGTATTAAGATTGTTTTCCCAGTATTTAAATAGAAATTTTAAAACAGCAATATTTTTAATATCTTTCAAGTTTTATATTTTTTTTTTTTTGGCTGCTGCGAAGACCTCTTGGGTGCGTTCGTCATCGGCTTAGCTGTATTATTTGTCGAGCGAATCGATGTTACGCGCGAACACCAGGCTTACTCTTCGTCGTTGCCCTGTCTTCCTCGTCGACATCAGCTTGCGTCATCGGTTGTGTTGTCGGCTGCTACTCGTCTCTCTCCGGTAAAACCAAAAAAACAAACTCGTAAGCCTGTGGTATTCACATACCGAGCAGGCACGGTTTCGGGGAGGCAGCCGGCAATCTCGTGAGCGCTTCTTGTGCTGGGAAATTCCCCATCACAAGGTTTCGAATAGATTTCTCAAAAAGATTATTTTTTCTTGTAACAGATATTCACGATATATTTCTAATTTCTTTCAGGAACATTTAACGTAAGTGTATAAAGAAAACTTTGAAAAAAATTTCCCGCATCATTGCGTGGAATGACTTCGTAATGTTTTTGCAACCTTTTCGATACGGTACAGAAAATACATTTCATGAAATAATACTGCAATGATCACCAATCACCCTGAACCCCGCGTTACCTCTCCTCACCGCAGCTAGATACTATTATGTCGACAGAGGGGATCAACGCAGCAACCGCTCTCCCTCACGTCTTCAACAGCGTGCTAATTATTCGGGTGCAAATCAACTCAAGTTGGGCGAAGGATCTACGCTACACATAAATAAAGCAAGTAATATGACTTAATAAAGTAATATTTATTGAACTAAGGATTCCAGATATGATTCTTCTCCGACTCCTACGAAATCTGCTACTGGAATCTGTAAATACACGCGACACCATATACTTAAGCTGGGTTAATTGCCCTTGTCTAACTCGACGGGACTCTGAGGTGGCTTGCGATCCTAGAATATACCGGGCTCGACTCCCTGCCACACCACTACACACCAAACTACACTTAATCCAAAACCCGAAAATTTTCCCTCTCGGTGGAGATCCATAGTCGTAGAATACTCGAACAGAGGGAAAAGGCCTTACTCACTCAGTAATCTTTCCTTATCCTGTGTTTCTTGACGTTATCTTATATTACTCTCACTTGCTACTTCGTGCGTACTGGCTAACTATATAGTGGTTCTACTCAGCTTGACTGGCGAAACTAATCTGCCTCAATTGCCGTAACATTAATTGCGAAGTATTTAAAATGTTTCTGTCAGGTTTATTGAAATCTTATTGAACATATTTTTGAGGTTTCTGTTATATTCCAGCAATGTCGTGTACCGCATCGAAAATGTTGAAAGAACATTGCAAAGCCATTCCACGCACTGATTCGGGAAATTTTTTTCAAAGTTTTCTTTATACACTTTGTTAAATGTTCCTGTAAGATATTAGAAACATATCGTGAATGTTTATTGTACGAAAAAAAAATCTTTTTGAGAAATCTTTTCGAAATCTTTTTGTAACATTTCATGAAATGTTATATATTTCTTTACAGAATAGTTTAAAGAAACTATTCTCGTAAGCTTTTTAAAACCTGGTATTTATATTTGTTGATATTCTTTTTCGTGATGTCAATACTACTAAAAAAAGTTGACATAACATTTCTAAAACTTTTCAAGCATTGGTACTAGAAATTTTGTTGTAACGTTTTCTAATCTTTCGTAAAAAGTTGTTGCAAAATTATACAAGTATTTCTTGAATTTTTGATACAAGTAAAAGAAAACCTTTTTGAGAAATCTTTTCGAAACCTTTTTGTAATATTTCATGAAATGTTATATATTTCTTCACAGAATAGTTAAAGAAACTTTTCTCGAAAGATTTTAAAAACCTGTGATGTATATTTCTTGATATTTTTTTCATGATGTCAATACCACTGAAAAAAGCTTGTCAAAACATTTCTAAACCTTTTCAAGTAATGATACTAGAAATTTTGTTGTAAGGTTTTCTAATAATCTTTCGTAAACAGTTCTTGCAAGGTTTTAGAAATGGTTCCTGAATTTTTGTGTTGGTGAAAAAAATATTGTTGAGAAATTTTTTAACAGCTTTTCAAAATATTTTATGAAAAGTGATGAGTTTCTGGTTAGAGACGTTGTAAGAACATTTCATGAAAGCTCTAGAAAAGTTTGCAGTATTATTTCATGAAATGTTTTTTGATGGTCGTCCTTTAACATTAGTTGAACAGTTTTTCAAATGTTGCAGTCCGGTTTCTTGCAATCTTACTGAAAATATTATTGAGGTGTTTCTGCTATAGTGCAGCAAGGTTGTGGCAAGCTTTCCATGAAATATTACTAGAAACGTTTCACCAAAACTTTTCATGCTATGTGGGAAACTCCTCAAACGTTGGCCACTTCTTCGTGGTGACTGTAGATGTCTCTCAGGTTTCTCTAGGCGCTCTGTCCAGCAGCTTTGACATTTTGTGTGCCAAGATACCGTCTCCTAGATCTTCCTTGGGCACTAGTAAATTGAGCAACTTTCGTATTTTGGACATTATCGAAATTAATGTGTTGAGCGATGCAGGGTTTTTGGACTGAGCTGCTGTCAGAACATTTTGATAATCATTAACCAAGGATTTGTTTTCGAACCGGCCCACAAGAGTATTCCATGAGGACGTTAGGGATTTACCAGTACAAGTAAATCCTTCAATTCATGTGAGTGGTGATCCTTTTAATGAGATTCTTAAGTTTGGCGACATTAGTTGGTCCGGTCCAATTGAGTATCATGCCTGTAAATAGGTGCCGTTGAATGTGGGCAGCCTGATTTCTGGCAACTTGCTGCCGGGGACTGGTCGAGTTTTACCGGTGCTGAGACTTTGAGGTTGATGTTGAGTGTGCCATAGTTATGAGCTGTAAGTTTCTGAGCTTGAATAAAATGGCGTAATACTGCTCATCCAAGGCATTGTTGTAATTTTCTTCAAAATATTCATTATCCACAAATAATGTAGGGCATGCTTCTTCGATCAGGGCATGCTCTCTCTCTCGTACAGAGCATATGTGTCTTCCACATTCTTCCTCCATGATACCAGAATATGGAGTTGAGCAGTAGCCTTCTTCTCACGCATTGATGTTTCACCTTGCAAAGAAGTGAAGCAGACACACTCATTGGGGGCTTGGATCGAGTTCTCCACCCAAACCTGTAAATTACCATCAGACCTCTTAGCATGTCAGGGTTGAGTAGGTTCTGTACACCAGATACGCTGGGAAGATTCTTCGCTCCGCCGTCAATGGTCTTTAGCAGGCCTTCTTCTTCTTGATTGATGTTCTGTCCAAGAGTGGGGTCAGCAGCCTTCTCATCCTTGTTCTGCTAAACCTGGTTCTTCTTTGAGTCTAGCATGATTGCTTACTGTGAAAATACACATCATGAGTATCTATTTCACTGGCCCTACTACACTCCACGGCATGTTTTATCCAGCTCGAAGTACCAAATGTTTGAGAATAGCATAAATTTGATGAGGGCATGTTGTGGGTATTTAAATAAAGTTTGAGTCCTACACGCGTAGAGTAAAATCACTGTACAATATATTAGATGTAACTTAATATACAGATTTCATAATTACAAATTAAATTGTACAGTTAGATAGAATTTTATTGCAATTGTTCGCAGACGAAACAGTATGTTGTGTCAAAGTTACTATAAATTAGGTATGTGTGTGTGAGTATGATTTATAAAATTTATTTCCTTCGCAAGGGAATTTGGCTTGTTTTGTACCATAAGTTTTGCCGAATTAAAGTTTGTTCGTTACAGTAAAATCCAATGAGTGACTAAGTGAGTTAGCCGTGGATAGGCGTAGTCACGCTGATAACTGGCAATGATGCTGCTAATATAAAGATCAGAATTAAAGGTAGTGGCGTCGATCCTGTGGTTGGGGTATCCCACCGACTGGCTCTCTGGCGGAGAGTGGCAGTTGGTAGCCCCGACAGTGACCGGCTCACGTGATCACGGTCTTGTTGTTACGGCAGCCCCTACTCGGGTCGCTGGCGGTCAGCCAGGTCGGCCTTAGGTCTCGGGCGGTCTCGTTCGCGAAGGTAGCTCAGACGTCCATCCGCACACCGAGGACAGTTCCGCATATGGTGACATGGAGCCTGGCGCAATTGAAACAGAATAGGCGTGGTGGTTCATCACACACAAACCGTGTGTGCCTCTTCTTCCAGCAATTGAAGCAGTGTTCATCATTAGGGTCTACTGTTCTGTCCAAGGATATCGGATGGACATTTGCGAACAGTACCCCGCGCACTGGGCAATGCCTCGAGGCCAAAGGTTCGACTAGTGATTGGCCGCGTAGCGATGGTGGTCTGGCGGAGCCCTCGTCCAGCCGTGAAAACGCGGAAGTGCGGTCACTGGTTACCTCGACGCCAGTTACCATTTCCTCAACTGGAAGAGGCTGGGATATAGGGGGTGCCAATGCCGCAGCCGTCGCTCTTGTGCCATCTCCTACCATTGCGGGAGGGTCCTCCTTAGCTTCCTCCTCCCGGCGGGGGTTAAACCGGCGTTTAGGCCTCTTGCCCATTGGACAGTCGATTAGTTGTCGGAGAGGGCTAGGGGACGGTTGTTCCTTCTCTCATTCAGCATGACCGCCGCTCGGAAATGGCTCAATTGCTACAATGGGCAACTTTTTAAAGGCCTCCTCATACCGCTCACGCTCATCTACGAATTGGAGCAGCCTATCGATTCTCGATCCCCCCGATAGCTCAACCCCTGACTCGATTGGTGGGGGGAAGGGCCTGAGCTGGATCGACGTCGGCAATCAGCGGCTGCGGGCTATTCGGAACTTAGGTGTTCCCTTCTAAACATTCATATAGCTCGGCTAACTCCTGTTCGCCCTACATCTCAACCCACGCTCCCTTGTCTCTTACAGTAGGACTCGATGCCACCAAATCGATGAGCAATTCATCTAATAGCGACTACGCCTTATCTACTGCCGAGTGTTTGCTCCCTCGGCCAGGCAATGATAACGTAGCGTGGGCTCCAATGCGGTCAGCTTCCACCTCCATCCCAACAGTGGGAGACTCTAGCTCTACCCCGTTCCTTCTCTTCGGTATCCTCGGGGCTCGACCCGCAGCTACCCTCTATTTCTCCTTAGGCTCCATATCTCCCAACAGTGCCCTCTCCAGCCATTCAGCATGTCTTCCACTGGCTGGTGGGGATCGCAGGGGAGACAAACTTAACGAAGGGCTTAGAGCCCGCGGTACTATCGATGGAGAGGAGCTTCGTAGGATGTTGGACATTGTTTCCTGCTAACAGGATAGAGTTTTACCATTTCCCTTGACTCTCAATCCCCCTGACCCTCCTATTACGCAACAGTCAACACAACCACCCTTACCTTTACCAACACAACTCAGACACTAATCACCAACTACTACTTCACAACCATCATTCCCACGGTTCTCTCGATACTTTTTCAAATCCCTCACATGTTTGGGTTTTTGCGACCGGTGTCCATCTTTAGGACATACATATTCGGGGGGATTAATCTTAGTTATTTCATACGGCCCTTCCCAATCACGAGCCAGTTTAGCGGAAAACCCCTGTGCGCCACTTGATAGTACATGTGCTTTATACATGACCAGGTCTCCCACATGCAAGCGCACATATTGGCGACCTCGATTATAGTATTCTGCTTGTTTTTCGTGTGCTCTCTCGATATTCTTGGTTACCAAGTCTCGAAGGGCATCTAACCTTTTGAGCCGGTCCATCCATACCACCGTGGGGATCCATACTTTGGGCCCCTTCTACTCTACCTTCCTTCTTAGACTCTTCACCCGAGGTGGATACCTACCATAGTTAAGAAAAGCTGGCGATAATCGAGTACTCGATTGGGCGGCAGTATTCATGGTATGTCGCAATTCGTGTTGGTGTTGGTCCCAGCTCCGGTGGCCCGCTTTCACGAAGGTCATTGTCTTCAGCGACCTGTTACTTCTCTCCACCGGATTCGCTTGTGGGTGATAAGACGGTATGGTTACTCGGGTCACTCCGTATACTTCGAGGATTGGCCCAAGGTCCTTGTTGTCAAAGTCTTTGCCGTTATCGGTGAATAAGTTGTCAGGAGTTCCCCATCGGAACAGCACTAGTTCCTCGGAAGCTTTGGCTACGTTCTTTCCAGTGGCCAGTCGCAATGGGCTCAACTCCGCACCCACTGAGTGAATAAATCTTGGATCACCACTACATATTTGTACTGGCCCTTGCTCTGCGGATACTCCACTAGGTCTGACGCTACCACCGCTTATGGACGCTCGACAACTCGACCGCCCATTAGCCCTTTTGGTCAGGATTGATCCGGCTTGTACCGCTGACATTCGTCGCATTCCTGTACGAACATGTATACATCATTCCAGACTCCGGGCCAATAGTATTCTTGTGCCACTCTCTCATACGTTTTCTCTATTCCTAGGTGACCAGCCGTGACTTCGCGATAAGCATCCTCTAAGACCCGCTTTCGGTGTTCCTTTGGCACGACTAGCTTCCAAGTATCCTCTTCACCTGTTATGGGGCTCAGAAGGTGATCGTGCTTCTGTCTCGACGTTCTCTGAGTCGTCCTCATGCAGTCGGGAGAGTGCATCAGGTACTCGATGCATTGCCCCCTTACGAAATTCAATTCGAACACCCCATTGCTACAGTTCTAATGCCCATCGAGCCAGTCGTCCTGTGGGTAACCACTTTAACGCGTTGTGATCGGTAATGGCTTTAAACTTGTACCCCTCTAGGAAGGGCCATAGTTTCCTTATTGACCATACTAATCCTAGACATTCGTTCTCGTTGGAGGAATAATTTCTCTCATCGCTCGATAGTACTCGATGCACAAACACGATGCGGTGTTTCCCATCCTCGAATTCCTGAGACAGCACAGCTCCGATGGCTTCATTACTTGGATCACATTGTATAGTGAATTCTCGGGTAAAGTCCTGTTGTGCTAACACCGGTGCTTTTGTGAGTGTGACCTCAAGTAGTTCGAAGGCTTCTTGTTGTTCTGCGCTCCACTGCCACACTTGTGCTTTCTTAAGGTGGTCATCTACCTAATGGCCTCTCAGGCCAAAATCACCTGAAAAAGATAAATAATATATTACTGTCATAAAAGTACATACGTATATCAAAAATACCACTTATTCTGATTACCTAAGGCCACTTTAGAAATCTTCAAATTTATTTTTCACAACATTATGAGTTTTTCAAAAAATAAAATTTGGACGCTATCAAGTAAGGTTACCTCTCACCAAATCAGCTGATGTACTAGGAAACTCATTTAGCAAGGCTCAAGCGTGTCTCAACCGAATGTTCACAAAATGCAACCAGAAACACATCTACAAAGGAAATTCTCATGCAAAAGGCCAACTATATTTTTATAATGTAAACTTTTAACTTAAATATATTGGGCTTAACGTTAAATATATTGGGATATTGAAATATATTGGATTATTTAAATATATCGGGTTTCTGAGACCATTTTCGATTTTAAGTTTCTACAAAATTAGATGAAGAAAACGAAATATTTCTTTTTGCTTGACTTTAAAAGTATATTTAATGTACTATCTTCATTTTTTATTCTTTTGTCTGCACATCCAAAGATTTCTTTAAATTTTCATTTGCCAATGTCTAATAAACTTCGCGTTCTAACTTTTCATTTTTCAGTAGCGGAAACAATTCTAAGACCATACAATCTTTTATTGCATTAGAGAATCATTTTTCTTAGTATCCAATTTTGCGCTATAATTATTTAGTTTTATTTTTGTTCGCGTAAATCACTAGTAAATTCTGATGTTGTTTCAGAAAATTATAGTGTACATAGTTTTTGTAAAGGCCTGTTTATTAAACCAGATTTTGTCTTTAAAATAAACACACGCGGGTTTTCCATTTCGACAGTGAATTATTTCTATCACTCGTGCGAGAGATGCGCTAATTCAAAACAATGTCTCCAACATTTCTTTTTCGCGACTCTTTCTTATTAATTTTGAACAACAATTGACTCAGATATTCACTGCGAAATCTCGCTCTCAAATTATTTGGAACCTCTTACCTATACCGAAACTTTTTATTTAACTTTTCGTGATACAATATGTCGCAATTTGGAACACTCGTTTCTTCTATTTCTTTTAATTTTCTTAATTCATATGTTTTATTTTTTATTTTTTAACATTATTGTGCTAGATTAATTTTATTTCTTTTAATACAGTTTCACAATAGATTTCACTAATATCTTACTAGCATTGCCCTAGCCGATGCGAATTTCTCTGTGGCGACGTTTCTGTTCCTAGCAAAAATTATTTTTTCTTCGCTGTTCAATCTGGCTGGGCATATTTAGGTTGTTTTTTCAGAGGATACATGGAGTTGGTGAAAGTTTTTTTCCTGTTATCCGTCTGTCAAAGTAAAAAATAGCCGTGTTAGATGCTAGGTAGTTTATTCTACCGTAGGATATGCGATAGCTATTTGATTGTAGTATCGGTTACTCAGGTGCATCTCCTACTCGTTTAGACTTAGCCAACTCGCTATTTTCTTCTGCCATTTTGTCAATCTTGGAGAAAACTGACTCAATGGGCGAAAATTTTACTTCGTTCTTTTCCCTCTTTTCTTTTATGACTGTAGGTTCTTTTTTAAAATGTGTGTGCTTTACTCCAAGGTATTTGGGGTAATCAGACAAATCAAAACTTAGCATGGAAGCAGTGCTTTTGTATTCTTTATTCACAGAGTTTCTTGAGGTGTCTGAGGTGGCAATTAAGTACTTATTTCTTCATTAGCTCTTTTAATAATGTTGTTGTCTACTTCATTTTTTGCGTTTTTCATTTTTACACAGTTATGACTAGAAATACGACGATGTGAACGATAATGTTGTAGGTTACACAAACCATTTAACATTTTATCAAGTAATGTTTTCTTCTCATGGACTTCCAATACAGGATTAGCATACTTGATGGTCACTTTCTTTCTGTGCGGGTTCCGTTCACTGGCCTTTTCTGATGACAGGACCTGTGATGAAGCTCTATCTTTGTAATATAATAAGAAAAACGATGCCAATTCATTGACCCGTTGCTTTCAGAAACTTATTTTGTTTATTCCTTTAATCAATTATAATGATCGAAATCTCTCTCTTCAATAAATTATACAACTTGTATTTACAACGTTATTTAAATTACAAAATTTCCCCATAGAGCATTCGCCATATTTGATCCGCCATCTTAGATTTCGAAAATCTGACTTCAGATTCGTGATTAGCGACACTGTAAACCCCTACATACCAAATTTGATCCAATCGATTGATTTTTTGAAAATCGGCATTTTTTCATGGTTTGGACGCCATCTGGAATCCGCCATGTTGGATTTCCTATTACTATCGGTTCTATCTTTTAGAAAAACCCATTATGTCACCAGATCTGGAGTACTCAACGTAAGTGGCTTTTTGTTCAAATTTACGATTGTTTGAAAAAAATCTTTGAAATTTTAATTTGTTCTGCTTTTAATTACCATAGTTAAAAAATGGCTCCAGATAGGACAATTCTGACGTCAGATTCGGAAAAAGCGGAAAAAATACAATAGGAGATATTTTTTGAAAAATGTTGGTTGATTGATTTACTAGGAAGCAAGCGATTGATAAAATGCAAAAATTCATGCCATTTTGGCATGAAACGGGTTGGGTTGGATTAAGGCATCAATAAATAATATTTAAGGAAGCTAAGTGCCAATAAATTGGCGGCGGTTTTGATAATTCAAAATGTAAAAAATTATGAATTATTTGTCGGTAATTTAATAATTCAGATGTGAATTATGAATTATTGATCAAGTAATACGAAAATTTCGCAACCCTGACGTAAACTAGGATATGCTAAGTTATTAATTTTGTATCATAATAGTATCCTCCTACCGCGTAACTCTAGAGCCTCATTTTTATAATCTATTATTCCCCTATTTTTAGCGAGAAAGTCGGCTCCAGTTATAATATCCTAAACAGTACTGCTCCACAACATTTTTAGATGTGTCCCAACCTTTTGATAAAGTCTGGCACAAAGACTTTTATTCAAACTAAAAAGTACTTGCCCGCAGAGTACTACATACTACACAAGTTTTACTTAAGCCATAGAACTTGTCAGATTAAAATAAACTTCACAGTATCTGAAATACATCACATCAAAGGTGGAGTTTCCCAAGGTAGTGTGTTCGTCTCTGCTTGTGCGTCGGCGTCGGGTCGGGTGCAGTAAAACTTTAGGATCAAACGAACTTATATGTGAAGTTCGATCAAAATTATCTGAGTTCCTTGTTCGAAGAGATTAATTGTGTACCACCGCCTCTGGCCACCAGATGCCGCCACACTTCAGAGATAGAAAAAAATCTCGCGCTCGCCGCTCTCCCTCTCGCTCGTGCGCTTTCTTTCATTTAGTTTAGATCAATGCCAAAAGACATAGAAGGGTGGGGACAAAATAGAATTTGGATGGTGTTTTAGCGTAATTGTTGGATGGGTGTTGGGCAAATAAGGCGAACACAGTATACGACTGAATAATTGAGCGCGAAATTCGGCTGCTATTCGTGTGAGTGTTAGCAGTGTGGATGTATGCATGGCGTGTGTATGTGTGGGTTGACATTCTTCATGATTCTGGAACAGGTGGGATATTAATCTCTTCGAACAAGGAACTCAGATAATTTTGATCGAACTTCACTTATAAGTTCGTTTGATCCTAAATTATCTTTCGTTCCTTGTTCTTCAGAGATTAACTGTGTAGTGATGTTTAGAGAAATAACCATCAAAATAAATATATGTTTATATTTTATTATACCTAATATCCCGTTAAATTAGACAAATAAGCAGTTTTCGTTTTGCCTTAAAACCTGTGTAATAGTTAATATAAAATACTAACGTTCTAGCATAGCACACATTTCGTCTAGTACTGAAAAAAGGTGAAAAGGCATACGGAAATGGCGGTAAAGCATACCAAAAAATTGAGACCAATCTATAGTAAATGCATTAATAGCAAATGCTTCAGGGTCTCTCTGCTATGAACAGAATTTCTCACATTTTCTATTGACTCTTGTGGCAAAAAGATCCATAATCGGACTACCAAATTCTTTTACAATAGTATTATAAGCATAATCCACAAGTTCCCATTCCGTATCTAGATTAGAAACTCTAGATTCGTTATGGACTGGGTTTTCTTTCAACGCTACCTAGGGTAGATGTGGGTATTATTGCGGACGTGGGTTTTACTGTTGAAAATGCAAATTCAATATAAATAGTTTCCGTAAAACTTTAAATAAATATCTAAAAAAATAAAAAATAACTTTAGGTATCACAAATAAAACTATAAAAAACTTCACTTTATAAAAATGAATAATAAATTTATTATGAAGTTTTGAAATGTGTTACTCCCAGAAATGTCTTAAAGTCACGTATTTCTCACCTGGCCCGTCTTACATCCACGTAAAAATTACAGACACGAACATATTACAGACACCTAAAATCTTACAGTCACGTAAAATCTTAAAGTCCCGTATTTCTAGGCCCGTCTTACATCCACGTAAAAATTACAGACACGTAAAATCTTAAACTCACTCATTTCTAAGATAGTCTCTGTTACATCCACGTAAAAATTACAGACACGTACGATGGCCTTATAGACACGTAAAATCTTGGGCCACGCATTTATAAGATAGCCTCTGCTACATCGCCGGAAAAATTGCAGACACGTAACAAGCTGCTAATAGAAAGTTTAAAACATATAAACCCCAAACACCTAAACCTACCTAACTCACGCACTGCGGGCTGCTCATAAAAAGTTTAAATCTTATAAATCATAAACACCCAAACCCACCTACCCCAAGCACGTAAGAAGCGGCTAATAGAAAGTTATAACTTATAAACCCTAAACACCTAAACCTACCTACCCCCCCCCCGCACGTAGTAAGTTACTAATAGTAAATTTTAAAAATTAACCCTAACCTCCTAAGCCTATCTACCCCACGCACTGCGGGCTGCTCAGAAAAAGTTTAAATCTTACAAACCCTAAACACTCAAACCCACCAACCCCAAGCACGTACCAAGCTGCTAATAGAAAGTTATAACTTATAAACCCTGAACACCTAAACCTACCTACCCCCCGCACGTAGCAAGTTGCTAATAGTAAATTTTAAAAATTAACCCTAACCTCCTAAGCCTATCTACCCCACGCACTGCGGGCTGCTCAGAAAAAGTTTAAATCTTATAAACCCTAAACACTCAAACCCACCTACACCAAGCACGTAACAAGTTGCTAATAGAAAGTTATAACTTATAAACCCTTAACTCCTAAACCCACCTACCCCTCGCACGTAGGGAGTTGCTAAAAGAAAGTTTAAAACTGCTGGCTGCTAAGGAAAAATTCAAATCTTATAAACCCTAAACTCCTAAACCTACCTACCCCACGCACTGCAGGCTGCTCATAAAAAGTTTAAATCTTATAAACCCTAAACACCCAAACCCATCTACCCGAAGCACATAGCTAAGTTACTCGTAGAAAATTTAAATAATTAACCCTAAACTCTTAAACCTACCTACCCCACGCATTCGGGCTGCTCATAAAAAGTTTTAATCTTATAAATCCTAAACACCCAAACCCATGTACCCCACCCACGTATCAGGTGCTGATTAAAAGTTTAAGTCTTATGAAGCCTATATTCCTAAACTCACCTACTTCACGCACGTAGCAAATTGCTCATAAAAAGTTTAATTCTTATAAGCTCTAAACTCCGAAACCTACGTACCCCACGCACAGCGAGTTACTAATAGGAAGTTTAAATTATGAACCCTATGCTTCTAAACCCACCTACTCCGCGTAGAGGAAGTTGCTAATAGAAAGTTTAAATAATCAACCCTAAGCTTCTAAACCGCGCAGTGGGCTGCTAATAAAACATTTTTCTTTATATTGCTTCATATAGTAATTATTTTATATAAAGCGATATAAAGTACTCTTCTGTAAAATATACTTCGGCAGTGCTGATAACGTCAATCAGAATCATGGTATTATTTTATTTGAGTGCGACGATATACAATTTTAACTCTTTAAAATTATATATTAAAATTATATATTAAAATTATATATTTTAACTCTTTACCTGCTCGTATTTCATGATTAGTGTCTATAAAATTTTCTATCGAAAGTTAAAAACTGGCTATTAAAAATTGCTATCCTTTTCTACAAGTATCGGGCACCAAAAATGGGAAGACATTCGTGGTAGAAATCGATTCCATTATTTACCTAATAAATAGCTAGTTTCTCCAATAATTGCTAAAAACTAGACACTTTTCTTGGTTATTTCTATCCATCAATGAAACGATTAGCTTATTTATGAGTATTTAAAAGACATTAAAGTTGGTCAGTTTTTTACTTAAGAAATGGCTAATAAGAGGCTTACTATTATGTCAAGTAGTAAGAGAGACAGAATCAAACGGAAAAATCATTGTTTGGTCGGCGACCTTATGATTTCTTGGTATTTATGATAAGTTTAAGACTTATATTTCAGTCAAGTTTTCAAATTGATTTTGTATTTTACAAAAGTCGCTCGTGCTACCTTAAAGAATATTTGAAACGTGAATTGCAAAAGCCCATTAGCAGCCCGTTGTAGGTGGGTTTAGAACCTTCCGGTTAATAATTGAAACTTCCTATTAACAACTAGTTGTGGGTGGGATAGGTAGGTTTAGGAGTTTAGTGTTTCTAAGATTTAAACTTTTCATTAGCAACTCCCTACGTGCATGGGGTAGGTGGGTTTCGGTGTTTAGAGTTTATAAGATTTGAATTTTTCCTTAGCAGCCAGCAGTGCGTGGGGTAGATAGGCTTAGGAGATTAGGGTTAATTTTTTAAAATTTTCTATTAGCAACTTGCTACGTGCGGGGGGTAGAGGGGTTTAGGTGTTTAGGGCTTATAAGTTATAACATTCTATTGGCAGCTTGTTAGGTGCTTGGGGTAGGTGGGTTTGGGTGTTTAGGATTTATAAGATATAAACTTTTTATGTGCAGCCCGAATTGCGTGGGGTAGGTAGGTTTAAGAGTTTAGGGTTAATTATTTAAATTTTCTACGAGTAACTTAGCTACGTGCTTGGGGTAGGTGGGTTTGGGTGTTTAGGATCTATAAGATTTAAACTTTTTATGTGCAGCCCGAATTGCGGGGTTAGGTAGGTTTAAGAGTTTAGGTTGAATTCTTTAAATTTTCTACGAGTAACTTAGCTACGTGCTTGGGGTAGGGGGGTTTAGGTGTTTAGGATTTATAAGATTTAAACTTTTTATGAGTAGCCTGCAGTTCGTGAGGTAGGTAGGTTTTGGAGTTTAGGAATCACAAGTTTTATACTTTCTATTAGCAAATTGTTACGTGCTTGGGGTAGGTGGGTTTGGGTGTTTAGGATTTATAAGTTTTAAACTTTTTATGTGCAGCCCGCAGTGCGTGGGGTAGGAAGGTTTAGGAGTTTAGGGATCACAAGTTTTAAACTTTCTTTTAGCAATTCCCTACATGCTTGGGGTAGGTGGGTTTGAATGTTTCGAGTTTATAAGATTTAAACTTTTTCTGAGCAGCCCGCAGTACGTGGGGTAGGTAGGTTTAAGAGTTTAGGGTTAATTATTTTAATTTACTACGAGTAACTTAGCTACGTGCTTGGGGTAGGTGGGTTTGGGTGTTTAGGATTTATAAGATTTAATCTTTTTATGTGCAGCCTGCAGTGCTTGGGGTAGGTAGGTTTTGGAGTTCAGGGATCACAAGTTTTAATCTTTCTTTTAGCAATTCCCTACGTGCGAGGGGTAGGTCAACGCATAAACATTAGAAATTACCTGATAAATCTGGCGAATCTAAAACTTGCATCCGCGTTTTTAAAGCCTCCATAGAACTCTGAATGTCATTCAGTTCATCCATTCTTTTACGCTTTCGAATATCTGGCTCGTCCCACATCTCTATGACAAAACACAGTCTACTAACAACACGTCCGTCCTGGTTGGCGCCGAGGCAGTAATGACGAAAGAGCGCGTGCGAGCGAGAGGTTTTTCTTCTATCTCTAAAGAACAAGGAACGAAAGATAATTAATAGAAACCCACCCTTACGTTCTCTTTACAGCTGTGTGCACTTCGTTGTCTTACCATTTTTTCATCATTTTTCTACGAATATTAAGATTTTTTATTAGCGGCTACACTCACAGTCACATTACTCACCGAGAGTTCTGACACGCGAACGTTTACCTTCGAAACCGTTTTATAAAAATGTTGTGAGACGCATGTAATATCTTTGTCCAAATCATTCAAAATCGACATATTCTTTGATGCAAAATAGGCTTGTATGCTTGGACTGACCATACGGGTTTCGGATTCAGAATTATATAGACTATTCTCTCCTTTAATATTCCAACATAAATCGCATAATAGCACGCATATTAAATGTATTTGGAAAATTGTGGTATCTCGTAGCAGAAATATTTTTGCCAATCTCTCTCTCTCTCTCTCTCTCTCTCTCTCTCTCTATCTCTCTCTCTCCCTCTCTCTCTCTCTCTCTCTCTCTCTCT
>JAYJLV010067777.1:0-16214 GCA_036873485.1 Torymus texanus
ATATATATATATATATATATATATAGCTATATAGGATAATCGTAAAACTTTTCATTCGACTGACAAGCACCACTCAAATATCTATATCGAAACCGCCGTTGAATAATGAAAACATTCATTTCTCGACACGAGAACTCTCAAAAAGCTGCCACTTCACCGAGTTCAATTATCCCCATGCCGAGGCTTTGAAAATTAATCCCTTTTAAAAAATGTCCCCGACCGAAAGCCACATACACACACGTGGCAACTCGACACGCATGTCATATATATACAGCCGATAGTCACATATATATATCGCGGAAAAAACCGAGAGAAACAAAAGAGTTATAGTGGTATATGCATATAAGGGAAAAAAAGCCCGACACATGCACAGTAGGTCGGGCACACTTACTCTCCAAAATTCAGTGTCACCGATTCGCTCACACACAGTATGTATTATACGTTCTCCTCTCGTTATCCGATTAAGCTTGCGCGCACGTGCGACTCACGCGCGCGCGCCCGCATACACACTCTGAACTTGACGAGACCTGGTTTCGCGGTCGCCGCGCGAGAAAAGAGAACGAGTGAGAGTGCTAGCATATACAGAGGGAGAACGAGAAAGAAAAAAAAAGGTGGAAATGCCGTCATGCACTTCGCTTGAGTGACCCTCGCTGACTCGCTCGCGCGTGTCTCTTCTTCGTGAAGGCGACCTAGAGCTAATGGATTTTACTCTTCTAAGAAGAGAGTGAGAGTATGTGGCATGTCTCGCCCACGCGTGGGTTTGTCCTGTACTGCGAGCGTAAGCTCTTTGGGCGCTGCCCACACGTAAATTTTTCTACACCACACATGTTTAATCCGTAAAGCAAGAGACCCACACCGTTCGATCGGGAAAATCCGGATTTTCGGTGTATTCTATATATATATGTATGCGGTCTCGGGGGCTTAATGGTCATATCATTGATATTGGCGAATACGTAGCTTTTTTTGGTACGAGGTACAAAGCGAGGGCGGTAGATTCTCCTTGAGATTCGCGTTAGGAGAAAATGTTACACACACCACACACATATATACAGTGAGATTTAGGTTTAGAGATAACTTTTCTCAGCTCCTCTTTAATGCGTCTCTCCAATCGTAAATCAAAGCTGCCCCATATTTCACTTCGAGCGAAAAGTGTTAGACCCTCTTTCCAAAACGCTTCTGGCCGCTGACAAATTCTTCAAGAGATTTCACACGCTTTCATTACGTTCGCTTTTGAATGTTACAATACGACTGGGTCCCTTGCTTTTGTAGAACGAAGGTCAGATTAATCAAGTTCCTTTTGATTAATAAGAATTTCGTGTAAACATTTATGATACAGATACTCGTATATATTATGTACTAGTAGAAGCATGCGATGAATCGAAAAATATTATTTCTTCGTCAACGTGAAAAAAGACAACTAATTATAAATGATCAAGAACAAAAGATCTATAATATTTTATTTAAGTTTACTTATTAAGAAAGATATTGTTTTAGATTTTGGTAAATAATACCTGCAAGGGTCACTTTAAAAAATTGTATTTTACTATTCAATAGGTTGATTTAAACGGAGAAAAATATGTAAGAAATATCACATTTTTATACACAAAGAACCGGCAAGTGTTGTTACCTGTATTATCTAAATAAGTAATTATTGAAATATTTAATACAATATAATAATGTATTATTGTTCTGTATAATAACTTTCATATATACAGAATAGTAAGTTTGCCCATGTCTTGAAAAAAAATCATAATTTCTTCGCAGCAATTTTTTTCAAGGTGTGTGTGTGTATAAAACAGGATCTTTAAATAAAAAGTATAAATAGATTATTATAAATATTAGTAAAAGACGTCAATAGAGCCATTAGAAAAAATGCCTCGTTTTATAAATAAACATGTATTTCTAGGTTTTTTTACTTTTGCGAATGAATAAAACTTCCTCGACAAAACACCAATGGCATCATACATGGTAGAATACTTGTCAAATACTATAAATCTGCAATAGTTACAACTATTGCATATTCAAATAACTTTTACCATAAATTTTACATTAACACGATAATTATATACTACATCATTTAACCATTTAACGGTAACTCGAAAAATTCAATATTTATATCATACTCTAATCATTGATTTCACTATAGTTATTATATTTGCACTGCACTTATCACAAATTAATTGAATAATTATTTCATTCTTATATTATGACATTATTATAAATATTAAGTTGACAACCATTACAAGTATATTTTCGTACACTAATTAATTAAAAAAAACAGAACTATATATCACTGTGATCTAATCACTTAACATAAGAAAAAATAAATCGCCACTCTTGCGATAATACGAACACACAACTCTAAGATTACATCGAATTCAACACAAAGTATACATATTACCAGCATGCCACAACATTGACGAACGCAAAGAAAGAAGAGGAGGCATCAAGGCGTGCGTGGATCTAACGCGATCCAAGCCTCCGCGCGCAACCAAAAATGATAAAAAGCAAAAGTCAAAGACAGAGCTATAAGATGAAAAGAGAAAGAGATAGAAAGACAGAAAAATGAGTCATCACGACGTCGGCAGGCAAAACACGTCACCTTCGTCGTCCTCGTATCTCGAGGCTGCACTGCCAGCTGCTGCGATCGCGGCTCCAGACGCGAGGTTCCTCAGCGAGTTGAAAAAGCCGCTCATTATCTAAGATGTCACCCGCTCGCCTGCTGCTGCTGCTGCTGCTGCTTCTTCTTCTTCTGTCTTCTCCTCATAATTCGCGGCCGCGTGTACGCCACACGCCTAGCCGTTCTCGAACCTCATCGTTGCAGTGAACCTCGACTGCTTCGTGTCTTCTTCTTCGTCGTCGTCGTCGCTTCAGTTTCACGGCTGTTATGTAGTCTTAGTGTAGTACGGCGACGTTCGAGTATGGAAGTACTGCAAGGCTTGTGATGCAAATTCTCCGAGGCGGTGATACGATGGGCTTTTCTTCTCATGCTGCGCTCGGGGGGAAGACAAAGTTCTTTGAATTTTCGGTTATAGGATCGAGTGAGAAGTCGAGTGTGGCTTTAGAGTAGCGCTTCGCGCCATTTTTAAATGTTTTATTTTATAGTATGGTTAAGTTAATGCGAATGGTAAATTGTTTCTTAGGCTAAACAAAATAGCTAAAAATTTTTATTATAACGAAGAAATAGCCGATTAATTTTGTATATATATAAGTACATCTTATAACTTGGGAGAAACTATAATAGATATTCAAATTTAGAGTACTGCCTGTATATTATTGCTATCAGTTTTCACGCATTAATAGCGAAAATGTTGGAAATTACCTATAGGAAAGATTTTGTAAATGAATTATTTACTGCGAATAATCGACTAAATGGTCTATGTCATGATATTAACTTCTTGTCTAAGGGGGATAAACTTTTGCTGCTAAGAAATTCCAAGAGATGTTTAGTTCTGCACATGTGATGTATCGACGCTCGAGGCTATACGATTTATCGATCGGGTTAGTTTAGCCCATTAAAGCATGTTTTCTGCCAATACGATTTGCTTTGAGCTGATCACTGATTTTACATCTAAAAGGGGAAACGTTTCCAATACGATGAATTCGATAAACAAAAATTTAATTCTAGTGATTGAAAACATTTAGATCACTATCTCTTATTTAGACGTTTTAGAGATTCAACTTTTGTACTTGATACGATTTAATAGAAAGAATTTTAAACAAATATTTTTCTAGTAATGCAAATTTTCCTTTATTGATTTAATCATCATTACTATCAAGTACTTAATCTCTAACATTTAATATTTAGAAATGAATTAACTTTTCTTAAACAGTTTTCGTGTACACAGCTGTCAAGTTACATACATCTAATACGAGCGAAATCAGTCAGATAATATACCTTTTGACTATTTATGAGATGCGTAAAATAATCGTAATAAAAAAACATTAGGCCAATAAACATGTCGTAAACTATAATGTTAGGAAACTTACTTTAACTCTGAATTTTATCTATAATTCCCTATGTTATTCTGAAAAAAACTAGTATATAAAGTCGATATAGATATATTTAAACCAACTGTGCATAAAAACTTTTCAAGTATACAGTACTAAAATATTATATAAAACCGTGTTAATTTGAGAACTGTAACTAACAAGGGGTCGCAATAGAAAGCCTAAATTAACTCAGCTATATATCGAGTTACATCCTACACGTGTTGACGTAATATTGGAAGTAATTTTACCACTGATTAACAAAGTTTTCCCCACTGTTTTATTTTTAAGCTAAGCGTTATTTTATAATCTCGTTGTTTTCTACAAGAAATCAATCGAGTGTATTTTTCTTGCAAAAAAAGTTTCCTCGTTCTTGATTTAACACAGGTTTATTTTTGATCAGAAGATACTTTGTTAAAAGACAATAAAAACTATAACAGATCAATTATTGGACTTTGTTACTATATGTATCTACAAAATATTGATTTCGGATAAATTTGCCAGAAGGGTCGTATAAAACTTTATGCACGACTTATCAATTGGTTTAAAATTGCGAATCAAAAGATTATAGCATTTTCACATACAATTGCATCTAGAAAAACATTGTTAAATCTTTCCGGAGAACCTTTTTTATTCTACTGTGTATCCAATAAATCTGTTAGCCTTTCAATTCTGGAATTTTATGCCTGTTTGTTTACTTTGGAAATTGTATTTCAAATGAAATTTCGTTTATTCATAAACATTAATGTAAATCTTCAAGTAATGATAAAAATAAATTAATGTTTAAAATATCATTATCAAGTATTTAGTGCATAGTTGTAAAAAAATTTTCTTCATATACAATTATATCTGACAGAAATATGAATGACAAAGTAACAAGAAATATATTTGATGTATGATATTATACACATTCAGCTGTCGATCGAATATATCATCCGTTAGGAGCAATTATAAAATCATTGAAAATCTTCAGAACTTCAACACGGTAGAATATCTCCACCATGACTCGTATATAATCTCATCTTGTAGACTGATTTCCCAATCCTCGAAGGGCCTCCCTACATCCACGAAATGTCAACTATAAATCAAACAAATTATGGGCAGCCGATGTCGTAAAAACCAAACTAAACCATAAATTCATCCTCTGCAACTTCCCATATACCCTAACTATCGTCTACGTCTAACTACGCGTACGCACGAGAATCTCCCTCGGGAACGAAACAGTTTTGCTGGGCGCGCGCGTCTCACCCTATTTCTTTGTCACCGCAAGGCGTGCACACACATACACATCTACGTACATCCACATAGAGCCGATGATCCGCGTCGGAGAGCAGCCCTCGCAACGTGCGCGCGTGTATGTGTGTGCCACGTATATTTAGGTCCTATCATCGATTTTCGATAGCTCTCGATACGTCGCCAAGTGCCTATCACCTTTGGAAAATGGCATGTGCGCGCCGCGTCGCTACTGCCGCCTGAGGTCCTGTGGCGCAGATGCCAACGATTTTGCAACGTCTTGCAGTGCGTGTCGACGAACGCTAAACATTGTCATTAACAATCGACCGCATTGATGGTATAACTACTGCATAGTAATATTATTCAACGTTATAATGTGTGCACATACGATATACGTATATATGCAGCGGAAGTGCAGAGAGGTGAACTGAGAAGAGCAAACGCGTTGTTTTAATCCATCACGCGCGTACACGAGTCTGCGGCTTTTTGATATGCTAAGTACACGAGTATATTTCTCTCACATACACACATACTGTGTGATGAGAAAAATTAAAAAGTTTGCCAAGTTTTCACGCTGTTGTGTAAAGCCCGGACTTTGTGATGCGACGCAGAAATGAAGTTTATTAATATTATAGCGGCTGGTTCATTGGCCCTGCATAAACTTCATAATAATATATGAATACATTTAATAATGAATTCAGCAGTAGCTTGACAAATTTTGTGAAACTTCGCGAATATGCTATTTGTTTATTATTAAGTTTATTACATATAACTTGTTAGATTTAACAGATTTTTTAAAAATTTGTTGAAACTAATAAAAAGGCAGGTGAAATATGAAATAAACATTATTAAATTTATAATTTTTGGTTATACGACAAATTAAATTATATAGATGTATGCAAGTACATGTATTCATATATTGTTTATAATTTAATTAGTAATATCTCTTTGATAACCCTGGTAGAAACGTTAACGATGCGTTGGCTAATTATTGGTCAATTTTGGAGTTAAAAACAACACACTATCATTATTTTATTGTTAAAGATTAATATTTAATTATTGTTCATAAAATCACATTCCATTTTCAATATTTAACATGTGATTATAATTTTCGATACTTTCAATAATGTTTGAAAATTTATTTAGGTCGAAAATGCTTCCATTTGATTAACATGTTAACCAACGAAAATGGTTAATTTTCTACCAGGGAATACAAAGCTTTGATGCACTGAGAATACCAGAAGGTATAATAATTTATCGTAGTAAATCAAAGGATAAAAGTGAAAGTCTCGTAATACGGCGAACGAATGAACTTTATGAGCTATTGCATAATACAAAATAAAGTTTATTAAATTTATTAATTAAACCGTTGAGAAATAATTCAAAAATTAAAAAATTTATAGATTATATCGTCGATATGAGACATAAGATTTCATTGTGACACTTTGCTGACGAAGATTGAATTTTGATTATGCGCCGAAATGGTTCCATTTACAATGTATTTTTGTCTAAATTCAAAATGGTGGATTTTAGATTCGTCAAAACTGCTAGAAATTGCTTTTGTAACATACAGTGTTCATTCTTTTTACTAGTTAAATAGTAATAAAAATTCTAAAAAAACTAAAATCACAAAAGCCGATAATTCTGAAATGGAACTTTTTCGCAACATCACTGACATGGAACCTTATTTTTTCTACTCAATGAAAATAGTACTGCTGACTACTTTTTATTTACTATTTTAAGCACTAAGATACAAAATCTGTACAAAAAATCAATCATAAAATTCTTAAAACTTTTCAAATATTAAATAAAAAATATTTTGAAATCTAAGAAGTTTTTACAAGTTTTAATATAATCCTTACATCCTCAGATAATAATCAAAACTTCATATTTCTTTTTTTAAAATATGCGCTTCAACAAAGTTGTTGAATTAAAAATTTAAATTAAAAGTTTTTAAGTGACGTCAATAAAGCGCAATTTATTAAAAAAGAAAATAATTACTGAAATCAATAATGTACCAGAATATGGAATGAAGTGAAAAGATTCTGTTTGCTGTATAATTAAAAGTACATCGTTAAATTTTCTTGTGCGTGTTGCAAGTAGTTATATATAAAGAAGCTTTATAAGCTGTTGTAACCTGTGACATAAATATTGTTCTAAATTTAAATTTACAATGTTGCATATTTAAAGAGATAACTTCTTGAACGACAAATTATTTTTTAATGCGACTCTTTTATAATAATCCCATTCAATAAATTATCTTTACATACATAGAATATTTTTACAAAAATTAACTACTAGATTAAGTTTTTTTTATTATAGATTAATCATAAAACAGATACATAGCCTAGTACAAAATAATAATATTTGAAAAAATTCTATTGGGTTGTCACATAAATTTTCACATTATGTACAAGAAAAGATTTCTGAAATGGAAAAGCATGAGATTACGATCATAAATCAAATTTTCATTGCCAAGTACATTTGAAGCTTATATAAAAATGTAATTCAAACTCATTTGAAGTCATAATATTGCAATTTTAATCTATATTTGTATTGTATGTGTTGGCTATGTACGACTTTTGGCACTCCAAAAAACTTCAATCCCAATGTAGAAACAAATGAACAACATAAAAAATGTTGCCTGAAATTATTCTCAGAATTATTAATATGGAAGAAATTTGAGTATGAATAATCCGACAAAAATCTCAAAATATATGTCTTGAAGAAAAAGTAAGCTATTGATTTTACCGGAGTCATCTTTACTGAAAGAATTCATGAACAAAATTACTAGCAACAGATAGATGTTCTTTTATTATATACAGAAAATGTAAAATGAAGAACCTTGTGTATATTAATGCAAAAAATTCAATGATATTAAAAAGATGTAGAACCGATAAATACGAAATATTTCGATTCTTGCAGTAGGTAATAAAGAGATAATATCATTTGTGAAATTAATTACTACTTTATTGTAGATTATTATTTTCTTTTATCAAGATTTTTAGACAAAAATATTATGCGGTACTTACAAACTTTACGATAAAAATCTCTGGTGTTTTTCTTAGCTTATATGCAAAAGAAACTTCAAATACAAGATCGAATTTTCTCTACAAAATTAGAATTAGTTGTTTTCAGCTCTTTTTCACCTCTCTGAAATCTAAAGTATTTCTATTTCTGTTCGCAAGTACAACGAAAGAAATGCTTGAGAAGGGAAAAACGTTTTGTTAGAAAAGGAGTCGTGTACGTATATGTATGCATGTATGTATGTGTCTGAATGAACATCTGTGAGGGTACGCGAGTCTGACGCGGATCGGATGTGTCCTCGCAAGATGAAGTGGCTACTCGTGTTGCCCACAATTTTCCATTCCTTTTTTTATCTGCACATAGTCTGTATATGCATTCGTATATTTATGTAATAATCTCTGGAGATAATAGACAAAAAAGATACATTCCTTGCATTTTCCTCAGTATAATGCCATAACATGATATAACATCCTGATCTTTTTTATTCTAAGAATGTTGTGGAGGGTAAAATTAAGCATTAAATTACAAATAATGTAAATTACTTGGTCATTTTGTCACAGAGTTAATGAAAAATTTGTAATAATACTTTGAGAAATAAGAATCGAAACTCTATACGTATAAATAAACAATACAAAATTTAGAAGTAATATTTAATCCGTCATATGAAAAACGTTCATAGACGTCGTGGTCGTTAATGATGATTTTTGTCAAGTGCTACTTTAGAAAAGTGAAAATTTTCATTCAAATTATACTGAATTTTTATGGTACATGATATTAAATACTTTAATTCTTACTTTTATAGTAATTAGAAACAAAATTATCATCTTTTTATTTACTCAGTATGAACTCTTTTAAACCAATATTGTTGCTTTTATTTAAAAACCAATAATACAGTACTTCATAGTTATTGATCTATAATTAGATTTTTTATGCATCTATAATTGCTTGCTTGCCAATGAAAGAAATACCTTGAAAAATACATTGATTAATTTTAAGTGCATAACAAAGATAGCCTAACGTTAGCGTTTTTGTCGATTATGTTCTTAAAACTTGTTCATAGATACGTACTAATCATTGTGAATAACATTAATGATTACACATTCCCATCTTGTTAACATTAATATCGGTATTGATTATTTAAAAGCTTTTAAGAGTAGAATAAAAATAAGGAAAATAGAAAATAGAGTTTTAAAAATAATTATTACACATACAAGAAACTAGTCTGAAAATAGTTTTACAAATAGTTTTACAATCAATATCTCTGACGTTTACAGAAATGACTTTATTTTTATAACTAACATTATTTTTTCCAATATAATTTATTTAAAACTCTAGTAAAATATTGTGTGATAAATATTATAAATCTTCAGTAACACAAGTTTAAAATATTAAATCGTAGCATGAGATAAATTGAATTTGGTAAGATGAAAATATTGTTGTTTAAAATTACTTTAATAACGGTAATCAATAAAATAACAAAAGTTACATTGTTCAAGGAATAAGCTAAAGTTATAATGAGAACACGCTTGTTTGTTTACATACAAAATGCACTTACGAGACAAAAGACACGCAGAAAAATGTCCAACTTCATAATGACATAGCAGAACTTGCCAAGTTCATTTCCCATATGGGCAATAACCAGAAGTCCGGCTAGAGTATTATCATTCTCCTTTCGGAATAGGAATTTATCTAATTTTACATATCATCGTTTCCATTAGTCCTGAATGAATCGATTGATTCCAAAACAACCTTTCAAATTCACGTAGAAATCATATTTTTTTCAATAGCTTTTTACCGTATGTATAAATATGCAGCACTCAACCTATTATTAGTATTTATCATAACTCTCGGTAAAATGCAAAAATATGCAGTTTCTTTTTCTATGAATAATTAATAGCGTTAGGAAACAAAATATAAAAACGTTAATTGCTATAGTAAATGTATATTTCTATGATTAACAAATTTTCGTAGAAAATAAAAATTATTTTTTTTTCATATAACATTTGTATATATATTTAATAGATATAATGTTTTTGTTTAGTTTAAGTACATAAATCCACTACAAAATTCTGTAAAAGTTGTAAGGTTTCTCGTACTCAGGAAGAGATTAAGAAAGCCGGTAACCTTACAGTTCGACAAAGACAAATTATTTTATCATCGATTCTTAAATTAAATAAATTGAATATTGGTATTAGCCTTTGATCGTATATCAAACTAACATACACACCCCATACGTATGATTACCCATTATAAAGCAAAAACTGTAACAATCCAATAGAATCAATCTTCAAGTTTCCGGATTAACGTAGTAAAAATTTCATTGCAAATAAAATAAACCCCCCTTAGATTCAGCTTGGACTGCAACAATGCCGCAGGCCAAAGCAACGATTCCACCGCTCCAAAGAGTCTCATTTAAATCGTCAATTTACGATGCAATTACACCACGAAATAAATGTCCAACCAACAAAACCTCCCCTTTATCAGCATTCCCTCGCCCCTCCCCCCTCCCCCAATATAAAAAAAATCGGCTTCCATCCAACCTCCATAACCATATCTCTCTCCTGAACTCGATTCCCCCACCATAAAATAACCATCCGCTGCGCCGCGGAGGACATCGTTCCCCGCGGCTCGATCCCACTGTCTAGACTAAGTAGCCGCGCGAAGAGTAGGAGGGGGCAGGCGTCGAGCAGGATATCACCCCCGCGTCTAACCAACTGTAACTAAACTATACTCCCTCACGCACGTCTCTCTGCATCCTACATATATATTTTCTACATAACACTCCTACACACACACATCGTCCTTATATAAATACACACAACGAATCGTATAGTGAGAGAGCTTATATATATATATATCTATATCTATATACATACATACATATCAGAGCGCGCATACCTTCGTCGCTAACTGAAAATCCATAAACCGAGCGCGCGATCAGCAGCTGCGGCCCGCCGCGAGATCCAACACCGCTACTATTACTACTACTACTGACGCCGCTTGCTGCAGCACTGACACCGCCGCCGCCAACGCGCCGCCGGGCTGATGGCCAGCACCGCTGTCTAATGTACCGCCGTTGCTGCTGCTGCTGCATTGCCACCAGTTTTTTCGTATCACTAATGATCTGCGTTTAGTAGTAGCCCAACGGCCAACGATAATACTGATCAACCTCATACCAGCCTCCACTACGAGTGATGAGGCTCGACTCCAGAGCTTTCGCTTGTATATACATATAATGCACGCGCACTGCGGTGGTTATGTTGGGAGATTGTGCCGCACACATTTGGTGCCTTGGAGATGGTTATAGATATATGTATAGGGGGGGAGTACACTATCGACACTGTGTACAAGGAAGAAAAACTATGTGTGTTTGAATACACACAGAAACACATAGATGTACACTCACTAGGTATCGAATCGCGCACTACTATGTAACTGCAGCATCATCGCGAGAGCGTGAAAGAGAACAGACTGACGACGACGACGACGGACGGACGGGGCAAAAGTCGCGACTGAGAGAAAGAGAGAGAGAGAGAGGATCTATACGTACGGCGACGGACACGAACGGACGGAGTGAGAGAGAGAGAGAGAGACTCGAGCACGCGCACAAGCTCACGCGCACCCTCCGTCAGCTGAGCCCGGAATCGCAAGCTCGCATGCGCGGACGCCGAGCGAGCATATACACACACACATTTGCTACATATACACATAGAGACACGCATGTATAGAGTATATGCAGTGCGCCCCACTCTTTCGAAGGGGGAGAGTAGAGGGGGAGCGTCTCTTGGCGCTACCCTTGAAACGCACTACGCGTGTGTACCCCCCGAAGCTCTCTCTCTCTCTCTCTCTCTCTCTCTCTGTCTCTGTCGTGACGATATGGAAAAGAAAAGGATGGAGACAGAGAGAGAGAAGCGTGGCCTAAACTAGTTGTTGTAGGAACGCGCGGAAGAGTTAATTTTTAATCGAATTGCGTCCGCCGTGATTCGCCTATAGCTATGTATATATATATGTGTGTGTGTGTGTATAGAGGCTACGCAAGCTTTTAATATTCTTTGTTGTGGGACGTATAGCAGATTTTTAAAGTTTGTCGGAAGATAGTTTTTCGTTGAATTGTATTTATTTACACCACGAAATAAAAAAAGTATATATATATACGCTACATATTCTCTACTGATACATGCCGAGACTTTATATGCTTTCCCTTTACGACCTCATACATAATGTTGCAATCTTGAATATGTTTCGAGAAAAATAAAAGAAGGTGTAATCTTTTTGTGAGCGGCAAGGACAGCGAAAATGTAGCTATGTTATATCAAATATTTATCTAAGATGTTTATGTATAGAACTGCGCAATTGAGATCAAGTCAAGTTTTCTTCTTTTTTCTTATATACTGTTTCCGGAAATTTGTCGTACGGGAGGTATAAACTATGTTAAAAATGGTTTTTTTTATATATATATATATAGGTGAAATCAGAAGGCTGATAAGAACGGTAAGCTATTGCTTTTGAAAATCTAAATATTTCTTATCGGAAAATCCTGGTTTACAAACTTATCAAAAGAAATAATACACAGATGTCGAAAAGCTCTATGTGTCCCCTACAAAACTCTAGGGAAGTAAAGACGCCGAGGGACCAACGCGCACACATTGCTTTCGAGAGAGTCGGGTGTCAATTTCGGGGATGCACGCCCCTGTACGAGCGCCCGAAAGATGTTATCTGACTCGTATATACGCTACGTGTATATATGTATAGAGGGACAGGAATAAAGATGGAGACGGTACGAATCGCGTGTTAGACTGCCAACAGCATAGTATTCCGGAAAATGTATATATGCGTATTTAGTTTGTCCACGTAGATGCGCGAGAATTAGGGGCGTACGATCAGCTGCTAGACGAGTCGGAATGATTTAATTTGAGGGCTATATATAAGTAATTGTGGCTGTTTGGACTAGACTATATGACTTTGGTTGTCGCGTAAATCACGTGTGTATACGTGACCGAAGATATCCTGAATATCCGGATAGTAAAGAAAAGAAAATTTTTTTTTTTTTGGAGGTTGTCGCGTGAGGTTATAAGGAATTCTCAGGTATTTTTATTAAGGATTCTTTGTACGATACTTAAACGTGGTATAATAATATACTATCAGATAAAAACATTTATTGATTTTTTACTAATTCTCTACACGAACATGCTACGAGACAAGCTATAATTTCATTAAAACAGAACATACACACACACACACGACCCTTGAGTTATTAAGAACTAGGAAGACGATATTTTTAGGCAGTTTTATTATTGAGTGTAAATCTGATATTTATTCGACCGTTTCCAAATATAACGGTAACAGGGACATCGCGCATCCTACTTTTTGTCCTGACAAATCAATCTTGAACAACTCGTGTGACTTAAATCAAGCCGCTTGTATTCCCTGATATAATCATAGATAAACTAAAATAATGCAAAATGATTAAAAAACACACAACTAACTTTTGCACCATATGCACTTGAAGAAATATGAGAAACCTCGCGTCAGGGTAGCCTAATCGATAATCAAAATTTCGCTAAGAGTTTTCTTCGATCGTAACAAAGTTACGTCGGCGGAATTCCTCCTAACTTAATCTCCCGTGACCACGGAACGCTATTTGGCCGTCACTCCAAGGATCTAAGTGAATCAAGCCACATACCAACGCATCGACGACGCGAGACGAGCGCACGTACATATATAGATGAAAGATGGGCGCTTTATCGAGGAAAAATTCATAAGCGTATACATTGGGGATGAAATTTCGTTTCATATGTGCGTGACTCTTTTGACGATACGGTAGATATATATAGTGTCAGCGTGATGAAGATTCGTAATTATCGTATATTCGTTAGACGTACGTCACAGAACTAATTCGTTCTTTTCGAGGGTGACGTCATGTTGACGGGGCTGAAGGAGACTGATGTCTGAGGTCACAGGAGTTCGGGAATTATTTTGTATAGTTGGAACAAGCGGTGACGTAAGTGTATAGTGCAGAGGTGTAAGAATTAATTTACAGGTGTACAATCATTAAATGCTTTGTACATTCTATTTATCAATGTACATATACCCCTTAAGAATCTGCTAAAATATGTATAAGACAATTAGCAGTTTCAATACAACAAATGTAAATGTATTTTTAGTTCAATGAAAATCCCGTGTACGTATATGTACGCGGATGAACATTCGGGTGATATTACTTTTAACAATGTGCGCGGAAAGTGATTCGAGCATGTTTTTCGTATTCAAGTCTTTTGTAGGAAATTTTATATATAGACATCCACAATACATACAACCACATATTGAGTCGAACATATAAGAAACGTTCAATTTGTCTGCCGGAGGGCGGAGATCTGCGGTTAAAGCATTCGCTTGAGAGGTTCGCATTACTCGAGAATGGTATAAAGTGTAGGAAATGGAATAGATTTATAGAAATATACAATAGGAACATAAAGTAGATCTACAGATGGAGAAATACATCTTCAAAGGTAACAAAATTTACAAATACCAGAATTACGTTCAAGCTCTATATATTCATAATCTATCTATTGATTTCATATAATAAATTTTATTTTTCGAAGCAATAGCGCAACCCATTGCACATTTAATCCTTTTCCGAAAACTTAACGTCACCAAGTACAGACTTAACAGCCACTTATATATACATGCGTATAATCGAGGAAAGCTGACCAACGCAAGAAAAATTAAACTTCCGTCATAATACTCCCACGCACACGCCTCACTTTTACCCCCTATACTATACAACCCACGCGTCCATTTATATTTCAATTACCTTAATTGCGGGGTGTAACGCGTGTCCTTGATCATATATACGCACATCACATCTATACAGACACACACGTATACACACGAACTCTCGACGTTGAGAGCGTCACGTTACGATTGCCAGAAATGTAAACAGCGCTGATATTCTCGCGCGCTTTGTGGTGGTCTCGACTAGGTACACTCGATGTCCCATCCCCCTTGCGTTGTTCGCGAGGCAGTCATTATCTTCTTTGCACAGTACGCAGCCGCAGTCCTGTGAAGAGATTCTTCCGGCGACACATACGTTCGATATCCGATAATTTTCACTTTGTCGCACAGGTTCCAGGGTAATTTTCACTCTCTGTGTATGTACGCGTGCGCGTGTTTACGCGGTTCGAATATTTGCAATGGGATACGATAATGGTGTCGAGTCGAAGTTGAAGCGTACGTGTTCGGTTGTACTGGTAATTGTTTAACTTTCGTGAAGCTTAAGAACTCGTGTTGTTTGAATTACGATGTAATGGTATTTTTGTAGAATTTTTTTAATGTTTTAAAGAAAATTACTTTTATTGGAAAATATGGTTAGCATTTAATATTATATATATTCAGCGATTTTAGCTCTATTCAGGATTTAATTCTGTACATTGCTATAGCAACATCCCTTCTTCTTGGATATTATCATTATTATTATTATTATTAAACTCTCTTCCTGACAGCTTTGGCGTGGGTTCCTTTGATCCTAATACCCATCTTTTTATCACCCCGCAGTATCCTGCATTCGCCTAGGGTTCACGGATACGCACATCTCCGGGTAAAGACGGTAAAGTTGAGTATATATTTAAAAATAATCTCATGTTATCCATCCTTTTCTGTCTGCCGATTTATCATCAGAGTGTTAAAAACTGATATGTGTATATTAGATGTTCACTATGCCATGTACCCAGAATGGCGTTTCTAATGGGTAGACAGCGTAACGAGGCACTTGATCAATTTCTTTTTCCGAAAAAAAAAGTCAGTAGTGTCCGGCCGAGACTGAAATTCGAGTCTTCCGGGCTGGAAGCAGGGCACATAGCCATGAGCACATAACAATTCTTTATGTACAGTGAAACAAATTACTACGTACAATAAATATTATTTTAAGAAAATTTTTATCACCGTTACTTTATTCTATATATATA
>JAYJLV010067798.1:0-12547 GCA_036873485.1 Torymus texanus
TGCGACTTCAAAATTGACTTGTATGCGTGGCAATCAGTATACCCGTGAATGTATTCTTATACTTGTTTATTATATCTATTATACTTTTGAGTCATTTTACATGCGTTTGGCAAATGAATGTCAATTATTATCGTTCTTAATAAAATTACCTATTACAGTTCAAAGTATATGGATTTATAAACCATATTTTTTATTAGTATTAGTACATAGGCAATTTGATAAAAATTAATAAATTCGATTAACCGGTATTCCCTTTGCTTTTGTCAATATGGTTGCAGGTCGTAAATCGATTTTTCTTGTGCACAGCTATATGTGCGCGTAATTATTAACATTTTACCGAGCATTAATGCCAAAGGCATATTGTCATACCCGAGCGAAGAAAGCTCTAGCTGTAATTGTGAAACTCTGAGCGAGTGCGACGGTGCGACGATTGGTGATTTATTGTGATGGGATTCTGGTGATTTTTTAAAAATATTTTTTAAAAACTCGAATTTATAGAGAATATTTGTAAAACCTTTTAATATCTATGGATTTCCAATGTACGCCTTGATTAACTAAAATGTTTCGATATTTCGATATACGTACAAATAACATACCTATTATTGAAATTATGATGCTAAAACATGAAAAAAATTACCAGAGTTGTCCTTGTAAGGAAAGAAAGTACATTGTATTACTGATTTTTCATATTGTGCAACAGAGAAAGAGAGAGTATTTCACTTGGCTGTAAATAAAAGAGTGATTTCTTTTTTCCTAGACGGAAAAAAGATTGAACGGTAGAGAAACTATAACTGCGCCCATTTTGATCATTGTTAAAAGAGGCCGCACACGTGTAATAACTTTTTATTCGGAGATGAGCTACTTTTTTTGTGAGTTAAGGGGAAAGTACGCGAAAATCATTGTTGTTTTTGATAATCTAAATATTTGCATTTTTATAAGAGAATTTTTAAGTGAAATTAATAATTATTATCGATTTGTTCCTTCAAGACCTTATATTATTTTTATCTAAGAGCAACTATCTTCCTAAGATGAAAAAAATTATTGTTTTGAAGTGAAGTTTCACTTTACCAGTTTTATTTCAGATAGAGTGAAGTATTTGAGTATTCTTGCTGTCAGTTTCGGTATACTCTTTCTTTCAAATAGTTTTTGTCTTATTTACACCGTACTTAGGTTTTATAAGAGCGACCAGAACATGTTTAGAATACGAAACATTAAGCTTTAATGTTAACTTCATGTAAATACATGAACATTTTCTCATTTGTGTATGTTATATATAAAATCATCAGCTTCAAAATTAATAATCGCGAGTAAAGTACTTATGTACCCGCTGAAAGAACAAAGTTTAAGCATGTTGTATCGATATCGAATCTTTTACATATTCGCACATTCACATATATCATGCAAAATTAAAAATTAAAAAATAAAAAAAATATATATAAATAAAGATAATTACACTCTTCGTAAACTTTGACATTATATTTTTTTTCCAAAGAATTCGCTACTTTTTACTTTCAAAATCTTTCGAATGACTTAAACAGACGGAACTTTATTTCGCATTCAAAGCAACAAAAGCAGCCCATCGCCGAAGCTCTCAAACATTTTACCGCGTCGATCCAGACACTTTGGCGACACAGTCCCGAGAAGCGAAGAAAGAAACAATATCGCGTCCTTGCAGTAGTAAAACTAATGACTTTTGTGCGTGCGTGTACGCGCATATGCCGGCACCTTTTGTGATCGCGTTTTTTAATAGGCACCTTTGAAGTCTTCTTACTTCTACGAAGTACAGACGCATTGTAAATTAATTGTGCGCTTTATTACACGAGAAAGGGGGTGAGAGACGACTAAGACGACGACGAAATCATTTCAAGAAATATACTGTATTTATTGACCGTTGATGATGTATGAGTTATTCGAAGGTTGAATTTTTAGCGTTATCAAAGTCCAGGTGAAATTTCATCCTTAGATCACTTGTAATTATTATTATATTATTAATGATATGTTTTAGTTTTATTGCAGTTTAAGCGTTTATATTATACATTGTACATTTTTACTGATGCGAATTGCACTTAGACCTTAGAAGCTAAAGAAAGAAAAGTAAGGGCGTCCTTTTTACATTGTTGTTGTTCAAACGAATTTAAAATTATATTTTAAATTCTTCTATAGTTTTGTTGCTCTCTAATGATTACCCAAAAAATACTGTACCACCGTTTAATTTCCAAAACTTATGCTATAAAAAATACAAATTTCATGTGTTTTCGAATCAGTTATAAATGTATTCTTTAATTATTAAATTTGTGTTAAGGATGATGATACATTTTCGAAGCGATAAGTGCGTTGTCTGCATTTTTGTTCGGAGCCTTCGAATACTAGGAAAATAAATCGACTCATGTGCAAGAAAAAAGGCTCGCAAATTCCGTGACATCGCACAATGATCCGTGTTTACTAAGAGGTTCAAATGAAGTTAAGTCTATTAGTCTTTTTACGAATGAAAATTCAGAAAGTGTATGTAGTTTCCATTTGAATATTAGGATATGAAAATAGACGTATAATAAATGCATTACATTACTGTTTTATTAAAAAGTGTTGTTGACAAAATTTGTGTTGCATAGATATTTTAACACTGATCTAGCTATGTACACTTTTGTACGAAATTTGAATTCGAAAGGCAAGTAGACGTTACAGGAGTGAAGTTTTTTCTACTTTCACGAGGGCTTCTTATATAGTATATTATATAAATATTTATAAATACACGCGAATATCGGTGATCATCACTAATTAAATGGTGTTTAATCGACAATCAGTATTCGCGTACTTTTTTACACAATAAATACAGAGTAAAAATTAGACAATTAATAATAACGAACTTAAGTTGAAAAACATTGCTTGAAGCTCGAGGAGAGAAAATTGATACGTGAGAAGTGAAAAATAATTTATGAGAATAAATTTTTCATCGTTTGACAGAAATAAACAGCTCATTATTCCCATCTTTTCACGCTCGTGTGTTTTTCTTCTCGCGGTTTTCACGAACGAACGTAAAACTACATAGTTGATAAGTCGTTTTTTTGCGTTTTCCCTTGAAATAAATTGATTTTGAGATACTACGAAACGTAAGTGTATATATAAAAAAAAAATAAAAAAGAAATATTTATAATCTAATGTTGAATGAGAGGAGAGGAGGTTTGATGAAAAATTGGAAAATACAAATTTTATCCAGTCTGTACATGTGCCTCGGCGTTTTTTCTTTAACTTACTTCCCCTGCACGCAATCACGGAAGCTTATTATTAATAATCACACGGAGGTAAAACTATTTTTCCTACGTAAAACTGTGCTTGAGACGTCAAACAGATACACAACAATTTCTCATTAGCTACCTGTCTCTATATCTATCGAATTAAATTAAAATACCCATTCAAGCAATCCTTCATTGCACCATTCCATGCGTAACATAGCTATTCCCGTTTACGTTTAAAGACGCCATAAAAGTCAACAGTAATATCCGACTTTCAATTCCTTCTTCGCAAAATAGCGTCTATGAGATTCAAGGAGAGAGATTAAAGAGACGTTCGCCTTTACGCGGTGGCGATGACATTGTTGATCCAGGGCAGGAAGTTGAAGACATTCGTGTAGACGCCGGGAACGCCGGGATTGGCGCAGCCGATGCCCCAGGCGACGATACCCACGACCTCCCACTGGCCGCTCGAGCGTTTACATACGAGAGGTGAGCCGCCGTCGCCCTGTAAAAGTGATTAAAATTTGTTAAAATACTTTTTTTATTTTAAAGCATTGTTTTTGTAAAAGAGTTTGTCGTACGTTATTAAATTATCATGGATTAAAATGTATTAGAAATGCTATATAATATATAATCCTTGAAAATATTTCTTATAAACGTATGTATCGTATATGTACTTGGAACGTATACTGCATAATAATTGTTCAATTTTAAAGATATTCTTAAAGGTACTTACAGTGCAGGCGTCTTTTCCTTGTTCACCACCAGCACACATGAAGCTGTTCCTATTCAAGACGTACGTTGCACCCAATCTTGTCTGTCGCAGCCTGTTTTCGCAGTCGGTATTATCAAGAATAGGCACGTCAACCTCCCTCATGATGCTCTGATAAGCTCCGGTGGGGCCGAACAGGTTCTTACCCCATCCCGATACGTAACACCTTTTTTAAATTAGATAAAAAAAAGTTTTTATTTTTATATTGAACTATATCCTTAAAATTTTTAAAAAATTAATTTTCATTTCTTATGATTCAAAATGGCTTTGTTTCACGAGGTAGGGAGGTTTTTGTTTTTTAAATTAAATCTAGTTCTTTTAATAGAATCCTGAAAATTGATAAAACCAAAATTATAATAAAAATTTTTAGCACTTCATTGTGCTAACTCTTTACACATGTCTACTTCTTTTCTAATACACTATAAAACTTCCATATACAAAATTTCAAATAACTCCACTATAAACCACTACTCACCTGGCACCAGTGACAGGCGCCGCGCTTGGCTTGCAGGCTGTGTTGATATTCGGATACGAAGCTACGCTCACGACACCGTTGAGCCGAATGACCGCAACGTCGTTCTCCAGGTTGTTGGCGTTATAATTCGGGTGGATGGTGATGCGAGCGACGTTAGACGTTATCGCTGGGTACGGTTCCGTTGTGCTTTGGCCGTTCCACTCGCCCAGGCGTACCAGCATTGCCGTTGGATTTGCTCTGGAATATAATCGGGCTAATTGTTATTACCTTTCTCTTATATATTTATCTGAGTTGAAAAGTTGTTGAAGCGATATTTAATGGCCGTTCGATTTTTAACGACACTTTTATAGTGATCCTGATATAATTAATATATCTATTTTACTTCAAGCAAAATAATTGCCAATGAAAAGATTATTTAATCTTTCAACTGTAATGAACACTTCAAAATGCAACTCGGTAATTGTGTTTAATTTCTTTTTTGATTATCAAGCTATTTGTTAAGAAAGGTCTATTTATTTTATTAGAGCGTTTACTCTGTACGATCGTATATATATATACCGAAAATTTCCAAATTTAACTGTTCATGTTAATCTATCTAAAATAATTCATTAATTTTCTTTGATGACTAAAAGTTGAGTTATTAGAGGTCAAAGTTCTATTGTAGCATTTCTGTCATAATACTCACTTCCACAGTGTGACATCATATAACGTGTAGGATATGTGTAGCGAACAATGATTTTCCTATATGCTCTACTAACTTCAAACACTTCTAAAATGAAATATACAATCTTTTGAAATAACAACGCGTTTATATATACACACAATTATTTATCGACTCGCGTACGTTATACATTGTTAATATCGTTTAATAATGAATAACAATGAGAAGATGAATTTCCCTCTACTTTTTTTTCAGAAAAAATACCATCCACTTCGACTTGTTTACAGGATGTAATTATTTTAATCGTGCAAATTGTGTAACGTCACATATGTAGGTTTAGGGCCTTCCTTTCTTAATGGGCAATCGCTCCTAGTAAATACATTTCGCGTCGAAAGTTAACGAGCCGTAAAGGAGAGCAAGGATTTTAGCTTTATCTTGTTCATGTTGTCCCCAGTTATAAGCATCTTTACGTATTTTTATTTTAATACGTCGGCAATTTCAAATGAATCAAGTCAATGGCATCGAGATTCACGATAAGCCTTTATTAAAAAAAAAAGAAAAAGATCTGTGCACAACGAGAACGAAAATATGTTTCTATATAATAAAAACTTTGAAATGGCGCGTCGTGATATAGCGCACATTCGAGTTTGAAATAATAACAAAACGTCGTTTTATCCTTGACAAATACCACGATTAATAATCGAAATGACAGCTCCCCAGCATCGCGATAAACTAAATGCATCCTTAAATCATTCAACTCCGTACTCATTAACCAGCATGCAGTATCTAACTTTGAAAATCAAAGCAACGCGTGAATATAAATAATCACACGCCATCTCTTAATGAAAAGCATAAAAATATACAGCACAGCGTGATAAAAAATGTCGCTATAATACTCGGAAAAGCCGCGTATGACGCTATCTCGGGCGGCGATTTTTCGCGGCCGATTGTAAACACTCGACGATTAACGGAAACTACCGATCGCGATAAATATCTTGAACGCTCTCGGGGAATACCTGATTGCATTGCATGCGTTGCAGTGTATATATAGGTGTGTATGCTGGCGGAAACAGCGTCTGTGTGTGTAGTTAATAGTAGGCGCTATTTTCAATTTACAGGTTGTTTATTTTTAGCTTTCGATCTGTTTTTACAAATAATGCAAATATTTGATTTTTTATATGATACGAGTCTGTTGGGGTTATTGAATTCGAGAAATTATGGTAAATTACGTTGTTACCTCAATTAATCAATAATTGAGTAAAAATTTTTAATTCATCATCACATAACAGAAGTATACTCCGGTATACAATTGTCTATTAAAATTATAGATTATGATTACCAATTTTATTCCTGAAACATTCAAGTAGACAATACAGTCAGCCACGTTCACACAACACTTGTCTACACAATTTCCTCATCAACTAAACCATTATATATGAAAAAAAAAAAAATTAACCGTCAAAATCCTTTCAGCCAACAACTTCCTCCTCTTTCCCTCATAAAATTATTGAACCTGTCAGAGACGCGCTTTCCCATCGTTGTCACGGTACCATTCATTCTGCTGAATGCGAGGCACTGGTGCGTGAACCCGAAGCGATGATTTACTGGAGCGAAGATATCGCGCCTGGTTATTCTTTATCGGTTAGTTGAAAATTGTTGCGACGCGCCGCTGTTGACGAGTTATTGCATAAAGCGGTTAATAAAAACGCGGGTGCAATGAATTGTCGTCGAGGGCCTCTCTGCATGTGTGTGTGTGTGTGTAAGGTATGCGGAAATGTTACAATGTTGGTTGATTACAGGAAAGTGACCTAGATAGATGGAAATTTTATCGAATTTGGAGTTGGAAATTGTGAAATTTATGGGTGCTCAGTGACTTTTTTTTTTTAATGGTAATCGTTTAGTTAAATAATTGTTAATGAATATGTGTTTTTATTTTAAGTAACTGAAAGCTATTCTTTTAGACATAAGCCAGGGTACTAAAGATTTATCTTTAGTATTTTACTATTTTATCTTGAGAATTTCATGTTCGTACGTGACAAAAAATAAAGAAAAAAGTCTTAAAAATATAAGTGGTGTTCGTATAAATCATAGGCTTTTCTTTTCTTTCTTGTAGGTGACATACTAGTCTGAATATATCTTGCTATATAAAGATAATAGTAAACTAATCCTACGCTCGATCTTCTTTAATAATGCTCGATTAGAAAGCATTCTTGTTGATTCTTCAAAAGCTAAGTTGACATGAGAACGATAGCCCAGTGAGCTCATTTTGTTTAAAATGCCTTTATTTTATTGCTTGTAGCGGAGATTTACTTAGAATACATTGTAAGAAAATATTGAAAGAATACGGAATCGGATGTATTATTGTTAACTTTTATCTATAAAATCGTCAAATGACTTAATAAGATGCTGCAAACAAATCTGCATATGTATCTATTTAAAAAATACATTTTTCAACTATAGCTCTATTTATTATAACGGTGAGCTCTATCATTAGTTAACACATTTCTTATATCAAATTAAACTCAACTATTAACTGGCTGTCTATTCCATAAACTTGGTAAAATGAAACTATTTCGTCACAAAACGATTTATCATCCACATACAAAAGTTATTATATAGCATTTCGAAAGGATAAAGAAAAATATTTCTTTTAATATTCCGAAATTTTTAATGTTGCGCTAAAAGCCAACAATAATTTTTTTCGTATAATAAAATGCACATGATTGGATTTACATTTCGAGTTTTACATTTAAAACGCCCTCTTTTGTTATACACATCTACACGTATACCGAAAAAAAAATTCATCAGTGCGTAAAATCATTTTTTCTACATTTTAACGTAATTATCCCACGCGTATACACCCACACACACACACACACATCAGAATTTCCTCTAGAAAATCTATACTTACACGTAAGCGGCAACTTTGTGCGCAGCAGTCAGCACGTGGGTAGCATCGAGCAGCACGCCGGATCCGAGGAAAGCCTCCTGAGTTGTAAGTAATGCCGCTTGCCAGGGATAAGCGCCGAACGGCGCCTGGCCGGCGACAGTCGTCCCCGTGGATGGGATCTTACGGATACCGCAGGTGCCATCAACCTGGCTACCGGATTTGGGTGTGCAGCAGAGCACGTAGCCGGCGGGACAGCCTGATGCTGTGGGACCCTTTGAGAATTCGTGAGATGAGAGGTTCAGAGTTATAGTGGATTTATTTTTAGGTATAATAAGTTGCAGTTGGTTTGCAGTTTTAAATTTAATTTGGATTTAATGATTCGAGAAATTGGAAGATAAGGTGAAATATGTCATTGACATTGACAAATCTATTCCGTATTAAATGAAGTACTAAATTTATTTAAGAAGTTGAAATATTTGGAAGAAGTATTTCTATTGTTGACAGTATAATTTTTTATTAACTTACACAATTGAGAGTCAATTTTGCTAAGATAATTTTTATAAAACTACGAAAAATTCAGTAAAGGTTATAACAAAGCGTCGTTTGAGTTTATCAAAAAGTTTAGAATTTAGAATTATTTACATTCTGTTATTTAAACTATTGAGACTAAATAATGTAATGGTTTATGATTTACTTCATGTTGCATTGTTTATTGATCAATTATAAAGATCTCAATTGTATTTAAAAAACATCTAACATGTATGTACATCAATCCTTTTTTGATAAGCATGTTTATTGTGACATGATTCTATCGATACTAGAATTTAAAATTTATCGATAACGGAGTCTGATCAAATTAATGTAAAACTATTTTAAAATGGATATAATTTTTGGTACTTACATTATTCACAATACGAATATCGATATTAGTACTGCTTGTGGGACATGTTCCCGCAACAACACATACGCAATTTTGATCAACGACAATCATAGGCGCTAAAAATAATAATAAAAACGATGTAAAATCTCGTTAGGATAATGATTAAAAATGAAGAATAATAGATATTTTGTTACTTTGAAAATTACTGTTTGTATATATTATGTATACAAAAATTTTCGTGTGAAAGTGATAAAGATATGAATGATTTTATGAAGAATCGTGAAAATTTAAACAAAATCCATGTTATCTTTCTTGAAAGGACATTTCCCTCTGAATCAACCAAAGATACATTTAGCAGTCAAAGTTATATTTTCAAATCAACATTCCATAGTACCTTACATTACTGCATAAATTATTTTATCTTTATTACAGTAAGATTAATTCCAGTGCAAATATGAATGTATAGATCGTTATACGAAAATGTGCGCAAGAATAGTTATAGTACAAGCAAAAACTAAGCGTCATCGATTCGTGGAATAGATTACACACTTTACTCCCTATACAAGAATCAAATGTGTATGCATGCATTAAGCTTTATGTGATTTTTGTTAGGTACTACTACGTGCGAAACGAGTGAGTTTTGCAATCGTCAAGCATTTACGAGTTTACTATATAGCTCGGTATATAATGCTGCGGTGATGGATGACTGGGAAGAACGATCAATTGTGTGGGTGTATGCGGGGAGGACTGTTATAAACGACAGCACTCGTGTCGTTGCCACACACGCACTTACAGATTATTTCCACTAAATCCCCTGAAAAAAGTCAAAGTTCATTGCTGACTGTTAATGATTAGATGTGATGGTTTGCTCCTGATTTACTTATGTTACCGGTTTGTATTTGGTTTTTGAGGATTCACTTGTACATTATTATGCTGGGTTTCTCATGTTCAAAATATTAGATTTTTTAATGTCATGGTATCGATAACCAAAAATTGCAATGATCACAAACATATACAACTATTCGATTTTGACTAATATACTTTCTTATTTAATCATTCAATTGTTTAACAGTATTTCTTTAATTTGTTTAATAAAGTGTATCAATTGATAATTTATAATAAGTAATCAAGTTAGAAAGTGCATTAAAATTAGTATTTCAGTGTAATATTGCCCGTTTTTATTTATCGATAATGGGGGCGAATGGAATGAATCAGTTAATATGGTTGAAGGGCTGAATTAGGCAAATAAAATTTATTACATTTATCATGACAGGCACTAATTTTTTTTTTAAATGAATGTCATTCCTTTGTTAATGGTTTGCTCTTCTTATGATAACGACAAAAAAAAGTTACACGAATGCTGGATTCAAACAACACTTACTACAAGTACTATACATTGACTAGATTAGATTGAACTCGATTGAACTTGTATTCTAATATATGAAAAGTTGAAACAAAACTGTTCGTTGCTTCCATAATTTTTAATTAAATGATTTAATTTCCAGTATTCAAATGCGAGTTTAATTAAATCAATCAAAAGTATTCTCAGCACATGAATTATTATTTTCTAAACTATATTGACACTTATTACTAAATTATACTATACCACAAATAAGACATTTTAGAACAAAAATTTCTAATACAAAGAATCTACATTGCTACTCTAATTTCTACTACTAAATAATCCTCAAAAAAAAACCTCAAAAAAATTTCAGTACTTACTTGGATTGACCGACACTGTAGGTACGACCACCGCCGGGATCGTATTACTACTGAAGATGATGCCGTTCTCGTTCTGCCCGAGCGCTACACCACCCCACGTGCAAATCAACGCTACCGCGAAAATCCTCATCTTGTACTCTAACGACAACAATTACTACTAGTACTGAGGTGCACCTGTCAACGGTGCGAGCAAACGCGACTATGGTATGGTGCAGCGGCGCCTCGGGCTTTATAGGCGACAACAAAAGGAGCAGCGAGAGCGCGCGACGCATAGAGCGACACAAAAAATTACAAGCTGGGGGAAGGTCGCACACACGCGAACGTTTGCGTGAATATATTAACGCGGGTGTGAGGTTTGTTGGTAACTGGGTAATGAATGTATACAAGCGTGTTTATAGGATGTGTAGGGAAATCATTAGGAAAGACGCGAAAAGGAAATTTGTCAGTTAGGAGTGACGGGTCAATGATGCGAAGAAGCCGCGGTGACAGTTGTTTGGTTGCAGAATGTTTTTGTTATACTGATGATAAGTATAGATTTTTTTCAGATAAGGTGCGATGGGTAATTTTTAAGGCGTCGATGGTAATATTTTACGTAGTTTTAATGGGGAAATATTTTATCTAATTCGATACTAGTGAAAGCCAATTTAAATAATTATTTGGAAAGAAGATATGTTTTTACTATGGGCTTTATATATTTCTTTGTATAGGGACCAGATAAAATATTGATTTTTTTATACGAAAAGAAATTTTTTCTCTTTTAAAACTTACACAATTATATGTATAAAATATACTGTTTTTCCATAAACATCATGAAGCTGCAAACGTTTAATTGATTTAATTTAATGTAAAAAGTAGTAATATATATATATATACACAGATGACATCAAGTAAAATTTAGTAACTACAGGCAATAAGAGATTCCAATTCATCCTAGAGATAATGCGTACGCCCAGAATCAAGAAAATTTTGATAATCATTTCATTAATTAAAAATATGACGTCAGCTCCATATTTTTAACAAAAGTTTTATGAACGATACATATTTTTTAGTAAAATCGACGAAATGACGTCAATGTTAAAAATTGGTTGTTGACTAATGTGTAGTTTTGAATAGTGACAAATCACGTTTTGAATAATAATCTCTGTTAAAATTATGCTCGTTACATGAAACATTTTATTTCCGCGAATTTTCACAAAGTAAGCAGTGTTGATACAAGTTAGCGAAAATACATACATTTTTTTGTGGGAAACAATATTTTGAATGATATACAATTTGGATTAAAGAATACAACTGTTTTACTGACTAGAATAATTTTAATTTAATACATAATTAATAATCATTGTAATTATAAATTAGTAATTTACATTCAGTAATTTGGCAATCACTGAATCAAATCGCTCTTTATATAGGTGAGAGTTTGGTGTTTGCATGACAATCAACATTGAAGTGTGCGATTAAATAAATTGTCATTCTATCTCAGTTTTCGTAATTCTTTAAGTATGTTTGAAGAACTACCAAACCTCATGATTAAAGATATTGGTATCATTTTTACAAGATGAGCAGCGAAATTGCAACATTGTAACACAATTTCTAGCGTATTTCACGTGTTATTACACATTTTTACATTCTTTTAGGTACTTCATAGTTCTGTTGTAAAGCAATGCAAATATTATTTCCGGCAGTGCAGTCCGTACTTATTCTATTAGGTCATTATGTTTCTTTTACGTTACTCATAAAGAAAATCACGCTGGAAGGAGTAACGTCTGATTATGTTTAACGCGTGTCTACTGATGTTTGTGGCTATATGAATTTATAAATACCTGTTAAGATAAAATTTTGTTGTTTCTTATGGAACAGTTTAAGTTCATTGTATTTATCATAGTTGTAGCTTTAACTCAAATTCTATACTTTACGTGA
>JAYJLV010067839.1:0-16198 GCA_036873485.1 Torymus texanus
GAGCTTCAGCCTCCGGATCTGGCGAAAATAAATAAGTTGTAGACGTTGCACGGGGACGTGGAAAGTACAACGTTACACAATATTAAGGTAATCCAAATTTATTGAGTGTCAAGCTATTCACTGATAAATAACGTAACAGAGACCGCATCGAGAACGCAACATATTCTCTTATATACCACGAAAATTACACACATACAATACCTGAAAAAAACGAGGAAATTAACAATAAAGAGAAAGGTGATTGTTCCTGAAAAAAAAGTAATTGATTGAGGAGTGCAGGTGGCCGCCCGCCGTGGGCACGTGGTGGCCGGAGCGACCAGTCTGCTTCGCGCCGTTCAATTCCGGCTGATGTATCAATGCAGCTTTAGCTGGACGTCCCGAATTCCACAGACGAGACCGTTGACCAGGAGCTGCCGTTGCCCGGAGCGACTCCGGAGGGAGACTGAGCGAGAGCGTCGCCGCGCCGGCTTATATAGCCGAAAAGGAGAGCGGTTGCGGCGGGAAGCGTCGGCGCTCGGTGCACCACGCACATGTGCGCGGGAATTAAAGATGGCGGCCAAGATGGTGCGGTAAATGCGCGGTATATTAAACGCGCGGATTCAACAGTTATATATATAGTCTGTTCTTGCCTGTTTAGTTTCATCAGTTGCAAACCTACGTAGCCTAAAAAACTCATCTAGTAATGTACGGCCCCCTGTCCGTTTATATCGTCGTAAAGCAGCGTCTCGTTTGCGGTAAAGAACAGTTAAGTCGTTGTCGACCCATGGCGGCTGGCGTTTTTTATGAGTTAATATTTGTAATGGAGCCAGTAAGTCTGGCAAGGGCCAGGTTATCTGTAAATTTTTTAAGCATGGTAGTCAGATCCGGCGAGTCAAAATCAAACGGCGACCAGTCATAATCTCTAAGAAACTCATTTAAATCATTCGAATTAATTTTTTGTAAGCTCTATAGAAGGGCGGTGACTGTGACATAGATGGAATTGATCTATCAAGAGTTACACTGATAAGATTATGAGAATTATGGAAGGGCGCTGGTCGATTTTCAGTCTCATTAATTACGTCGTCAAAGTTAATAAAAATAGCGTCAATCCATGTCCCAGGTGCGGTGGTGAAGTTCGTGGGCCCATGCACGACTACCTTCAAGGCCACTCGCTCGTCATGTCACGTAAAAAGGTCTCGTCTTTCGATGTTTCAAGTAAGTTCGCATTAAATTCTCCCATCACGATTCTGTTTGGATAATTTTCAGCGTGTCGCTTAAGATCGTCAGCAAGATAAGGGTCGTCAGTCAGAGATACATCAGGGGGTCGATAAATTACTGAGATAAAAATAGGATCGGCTTTACCGATGTGTAAGAGTCCCATGATGTATTCGACAATCCCTGGTTTATCTGGCGCGATAGTATTCGACGCCGTAAGCATAGTAAACTTGTAGGAGTTGCGAATATATATTGCGACACCTACCCTGTGAGTATTGCGGCCCTGTCTTATGAGCGAGTAGCCATTGATATTAATCGGTGAGTCATCGAGCAAGGGATGAAAACGAGTTTCAGCCATACCAAAACTGTCGTAAAACTGATTGTCATTGAGATCTTGCCGAACCTCCTCAATGTGTGCTTTAAAAGAGCACACGTTAAGGAAGGCCGGCCTCAGCTTTTTCTTCGAGCGTGCTCGAATACCCTCTGACCCACGAGCTAGTCACGCAGACGCTTCGGACGAGTTAGTTAGATGTGTCTCGTACTTAGATGCCAATTCGGATCTTTCTCCATCTCGCCACTTGACCAGAAATGAGCCCTTCCTGTGTCACGCGTATTTAAAGCCCAGTTTCTCAGCTGTATCTTTGAACTTCTTAAAATCGATGTATTTCGACTTAGGCAATGCTTCATTAAAAAAGATTTTTGAATCGATAACTGAAGGGACATCGTTCTGATCAATGAGAGAAAGATTGAGATCACGAGTAATCACAGGATACTGACGGGTAATTAAAGCTGCGCGCGTAGTGTTGTATTTGAAAGAGCGAGTACAACCGCTGCCGAGTGTGTTGCTAGACACTCGGCTGAGAAGCAACGCTCACTCGGGTTAAATTCACCCCGTTACATTACGTAATATACAGAAATTCAAGCATACTTAAGGGGGTCTTACACCTACAAATTTGGAAAAAATCAATATTTTATTATTTGATTTTTCGATTCTATATATTATTCTAAACTTGTCAACAAAGTTTGAATGACATACTTGAAAAATTGCCGAAGATATAAGCAAAAATGTCAATTAACTTCTATAGGAACGTGTCACCAGTTTCAACCAATTTGGGTCTTATCACGCAAACGTAAGCCACATCAAGAACCAATTTCTTACAATCAATTTTAGTTGCGATAACTCTTATGTAGTAAGTTGCATATTTATAACTTTTTTCTTTACTAACAAAATATTTATTACTTTCTTTTCACAATCAAGCCTTTTTTATAATCAGCATTAAATTTCTCTTGTAGTAATTAAAATTTTCTTCGGATATCCAATAATATTAAAGATTTTTTATTCTCCTTTTTATATGATTTGCTTTCATAGTATTAGAGTAAATTTTAAATTACTATTTTCCTTTTAAGTGTAAGTTTCTTGTGATTTTTTTAATATTTTAATCGCAGCAGCTTATTTTAATGTATCAACTGATTTAAAATAATTATTTTTTACAGGAATTTGTATCTGTTTAACCTGTTTTTTCCAAGTTACATTGATGTATTGAAGATATTTAACTTGTTAAGACTGCCTGTACTGTTTGACTGTTTGAGTCCGTACGTGATGATATAGAACATGGTAGGCCACATATTTTTTTTTCAAATGCATATAATATTTACTAACTATATGTATTTTATATGTTTCAGGAAGGAGAAAAATTGGGGAGATGGAAATAATTCATTTGAGTGATTTTATTCACATGTAGATTAAAGGCTATTTACTCAAAACATCATTATTAAAACTTTGGTGTAGACTTTCTCAGACACCACTTTATGGATTTTTATCCGGTAAAGCTTAAAATACTCGTTATACATTTAACTCGGCGCCAAAGCTCCAGTTTTTGGAAATTTTTTCTCTAAGTATGTTTTTAGTGTCAAAAACCATAAAAATTCAACAAATTAACAAAAAAATGGTTTTTTGCATTAAAAACATACTTAGAGAAAAATTTCCAAAAACTGGAGCTTTGGCGCGAGTTGAATGTAAAACAAGTATTTTAAGCTCTACCCCATGAAAATCTATCCAGTGGTGCCTGAGAAAGTCTACGACAAACTTTATTTGTTGACAAAATCATAGCTCTCATTAAAATGGGCTTAGTGACCTGGATTTGATTTTTTTTAACAATAATTAGTTATATTTATAATATTTTTATGCATTTTACATGTACTAATATAATTGTATGTATGTAAATGTACTAATAATATTTTAAATTGTTTTTTTAGATCATTCTATGACTATGAGCTTATAGGTGTAAGACCCCCTTTAGAAATAATTTCGTACAAAAATCTAAAAATAATGAATATGAGTTATTTGGAGTTATAACAGACGGACAATTAAAATTAGATGTATCATTCTCAAAATCAGAAAATGATAATGTAAATATTGAAAGAGGAAAAAGATTAGAAATAATTGGTGATATTCAAGTATGTGATAAATAATAGTTTATTTTTTTATATAATTGGAAGGATATATACAAAATAAATAAATAAACTTCATTTTTAGGAAATACTTATTTATTCTAAATAAAATATTTTGATTGTATCAAAATTTTACATGAAGAAAAAATGGAACTGGAAGATTTAATTTTAGTTTCGGAAACATTTATTATACAGTGTGACACGGCAAATTAGGAGACGACGAGAGTAAGCAAGCGAGAGAAAGAGAGATCAACGAGAGTCAGCAGCAGCATCGATATTTCTCCTGGCCGCAAGATTATATGAACTCGCGTACGCTGCAACGTGTGCTGTAGCTGTAGCAGTAGATTAGTAGTGCTAGATTAGTAATGCCAATTAGCTTATTTTCGCCTAAGACGCGACGTAAGTGATACTTGAAGGCTTTGACCTCTGCCTCCCAGAGGCCACCAAAGTGAGGTGCTCTGAGGGGTATAAAGCGCCATTCTATGCCTTCAGTAGCCAACTTGTTGATGATAGATTTGGCAGAATCCGAGGACGCATTGAAGACGCTCTGGATTTCAGCATCCGCTCCTCGAAACGTGGTTCCATTGTCGCTGAAAACCACTCAGCAGAGTCCTCGGCGGGAAATAAATCTCCTAAAAGCCAATTAAAAGGTGTTAATAGAGAGATCTGATACAACCTCTAAGTGTATTGCGCAGGTTGCTAAGCACACGAAGAGTGCGACGTAGCCCTTGTATGCTTTGTGACCTCGTCCTTTAGAGGTGCGTAGCCAGAATGGTCCTGCATAGTCAAGGCCAGTGGCTGCAAAAGGTCGGTATGGTGTGACCCGCTCCGCAGGCAACGGCGCCATCTGTTGCAGCTGGTTACGCCCTTGAAAACGAGTGCATCGAACACACTGCCTTTTGAGTCGGCGAATTCGATTTCGAACATGCACAATCCAGAACGTCCGGCAGATGAAACTCTGGATGAGTTGTGGTCCTCCGTGCAACGTGCGTAAATGGGCGTCTCTAATTACCAGCTCAGCGAGGTGGCTGGTTTTGGGTATAATAGTCGGGTGCTTCTCATCCTCGGGGAGGTGTGCATTCTGCAACCGACCACCCACTCGTATGACCCCTTCCGCATCCACTTGAGGTAGCAGCCGGCGTAGTTCGGACGGTGGGGAGCAAGCCCTCTTAGCTATAAGGTCTTTTTTTAATTGCGCGAAGTGATCAGCTTGAACTATGCTCACTACCGTTAAACGCGCCTCTCGCAGCTCTGAGGCGGTGATGAGGTTCTTTTCTGGATTGAGAACAGCGCAGCCTGGCTTCCAACGTCGAATGAATGCAACTACGCGAAGGAGGCGAGAGAGGGAGGAAAAGCGAGCCACCAGTGGCTCTGAGAAGTATTGGCTCACCTCCGTCGTAGTTGCTAGGGCGGTGATTCGTGGCTGCTTCTCCTCGAGTTGTGTAGTAGGGATCGACTCGATTGATGACCAGTCTTCCCAGCGAGACGTGAGCCAGCTTGGGCCTTGCCACCACAGGGTTTCTTTGGCTAATTGAGCTCGAGTCGTCCCTCTTGAGGCTAGATCCGCAGGGTTCTCAATCGTCTTCACATGACCCCAACGGGCCAATGGTAGCGTGGTGGAAACTTCGCTGACCCGATTGGCCACGAAGACATTCCATCGCGAGGGATGAGAGGCCAGCCAGGCTAGTGCGACCTTAGAATCTGACCAGCAATAAACGTTTTGAGCCATGGATGGCAGGTGCGGTGTGAGACCTCCAAGCAGCCTGCTTAAAAGTAGGTATACACCGCTGCTGCGTATACACGACTGGAGGCGTCGGCAAAACCGTGAAGATAGGCTTTGGAGTGCCGAAAGGTGCCCGTCCAGCGCGGGATTTTGATATTCTCCAGCTCGATCAGTTGTGAGCGAAGTTTAATCCACGTAGCGGCATTACCTACGTCAACGTCCGTATCCCAATCAATTCCGGAAATCCACAGCTGTTGAATGAGGATTTTTCCGACGACAATGACCGGGGCCAGCCACCCGAGCGGGTCAAACAGACGAGCGACTTCCGAGAGGATGGTCCTCTTGGTCCAGCGTGATGTCGCTATAGGTAACGATACTTTAAATGAGAAGCAGTCCAGTCCAGGATTCCAAAGCAGACCGAGCGTTGAGACAGCGTCGGTCTCGTTAAGCTGGAGAGGAGATGTCGATGGAGAACTTGACTCAGGCAGCAAACTTGTGATATTGGCAGACCATTTATTGAGAGTCATGCCTGCCGACTGAAGAATCGAAATGAGTTTGTCTCGGACATCCAAGGCTTCTTGTACGTCGTCGCCTCCGGCAAATGCATCGTCGATGCAAACGTTCTCTTCAAGTACTTCAGCGTCCTTGGGAAATTTATCACGCTCGTCTTCAACTAGTTTGAGAAGAGCCCTGTTAGCCTGATAAGGGGCACAGCCCGTTCCATACACTACGGTAAGTATGCGATAGTGTTGGATTTCTTCTGTAGGCGAGTTTCTCCAGACTATGCGTAGCCAATCTGCATCCTCTGGAGCGATACGAAATTGCCTGAACATTTTTATTATGTCAGCAGTAAAAACGACAGCAAATAGCCTCCACCGTGTCAGAATGATGAAGATGTCACGTTGAAGCTTGGGTCCCGTCATCAAACAGTCGTTGAGCGAGGATCCCGAGGTAGTCTGTGAGGCGTTAAACACGACACGAATTTTGTTGGAGCCGTCGTTCTTGAATACTGCGGGATGCGGCATATAGTAGGCTGTCGCATTTCGCTCTTCTGGCGGCACTATTTCCATGTGCGTCAAGCTGACGAGTTCTTCCATGAAGTGGTTGTACGCCGCGCGTAGTAGCCTGGCGACTGCTGCGGCGAGTGATCCAGGTACTCTCGGTTGACTGGAGAAGGGCAGACGGAGTATATACCTTCCAGTGCTATCTCTCTGATGAGTTCGAAGAAAGTGCTCTTCTCAAGCCTTTTCCTCATCTGTGAGTAATGGTGTAGTTGAGGGTGCTTCTTCCGTCTCCCAGAATCTCCGAAGGCTCTGATCCAGGGAGGTTGTCGTGAAAAAGCAGAATGTGGTCTCTGGAGCAGTTGAGCGTGCAGTTGTTGGCCCTGTGATGATCCAACCAAATACGGAGTTCTGTACCACTGGTTCTTGCCTTAGCCCTTTTCGCAGCCCAGATTTTATGAGAGCTGGGAAGAGCTCTGCTCCCAAAATGCAGTCCACTCTAGCAGGTTGGCTGAAGTCTTGGTCAGCGAGGTTCAAGCCTTAAAGATGAGACCACAAGCCTTGTGCGCATTCTTGCTTGGGCAGTAGAGCGGTCAGCTTGTCCAAGACAAGAGCTGAAAAGTTCAATGAAAAATTAGGATCTTTGTTAAATCTTAAAATAGCAGTTGTTGTGCTGTTAGAGGTTATGTTACCCTCAGCTCCCACGCCAGATATAAGGAACTGGGTTTTAGTTCTTGGGAGGGAGAGCGTTCTCACTACGCGTGCAGTAAGAAGGATCCTTCAGCAGCAGGATCAATTAGGGCTCGTATTTGTAAACTGGAGCCCGTGGGTGATGACAAGATAATGTTGGCCGTGGCCAGGAGTTTCACATTACGTTGTTGATAAGACTCATACCATTGTGTCGTATACACTTGTAACTGCGAGTCCGATGGGTTAGTAGATTTAGAGGTGACTGCTGTAGTCATATTGCCCTTGCACGCGTCATGCAGTAAGGTGTGATGACGAGCGGAGCATTTATCCACCTTGCAGTGAGTTTTTGATGGACATGCCTCCTTCGTGTGTCCAGCACGCAAACAATTCGCGCAAAGAGAGGCTTCTTGAAGATGAGCAAGTTTCTTCTTCGATGACCACTGCAGGAACATTGGGCAGTAAGAGATAAAGTGGCGCTTCTCGCAGAGTGAGGTAGGCCAGTTGTATTGCTGCATAGGGACAGCGTTCGCCTGATGTGCTGAAATGTGTTTTGAGACTTTAGTATTAAATTTTTTAACGGAAAATGGTGTAGTATTAGATGGCTGTGTTGATTCCAAAGTATGGGCCCTGCGTTCCAGGAAAGACACCAAATCCGCATAAGTAGGCAGATCGGTTTTTCCCTCCAAGGTTTTCTCCCAGTCTTCTCTGGTTTGCTCGTCTAACCTAGAACAGAACAGTTCACAAAACCAATCGCCCCAGTACTCTACAGGACGTTCCAAGAGAGTAAAGGCACGTTCAGCTTCTGAGACAGCATCCAAAAGACGGGATATTTCCTGGGACGACTTGCAGTAGCTGCTGGCATTGATAACAACTTGCGCATGTGAGCAGAGAGCCTCACACGCTTATTATCATACCTTCGTGTGAGGGTGGTCCATGCGACTGTAAAGTTAGCTCCAATCACTTGGAGGTTTTTAATTCGTTGAGCTGGCTCTCCCTCTAAGCAAGACAGCAGATGTTGCAGTTTGACGACAGCTGATAAACCTGTATCGTTTTTCACCATGGCGCTAAATCTTTCCTTGAATGTCTCCCATTCCGTTTGCACGCCCGAGAACTTTGGCAAGGAGACTTTGGGTAGACTCGAGTATGTGGAGATTAGATGCAGAGCAGCATTTTCACCGCTTCCAGTAGGTGTGGGCGTAGTAAGAGTCTCCAAGCGGTCTAGTATAGTAGCCTTGACAGTCGTGTAAGCATCTTCATAACGCTCATAATGCTGTTGGTCAAAATAGTCTTCCTTTTTGAGCTCCTCTTCGTACTGGCAGAGAGTCCTGTGTCGCTGAAAAACGTCCTTCCAGTAGCTCTCTAATAAGCTGAGTCAGGAGTGTAGAAATGATTTTGACTGGTTTGTCGATCCTTTCTTGTCGGTATTTTTCAAAAAGTTCAATACATTCTTCCCATCCGTAGCTTGGTCTTTGAGAAGGGTGTCAAGATCCATATCAAAAGCAACAAATTAAAAAGCAAGCCAGCATACAATACTAAAGAGCTAAACACAAGCAAGGCTAAAGCCGTATAGATCCAATGGCAGGCAGAAAGGTAGGGGAGATAGCGAAGAGTAAATGAAGCAAGGTGAGAAGCTCCCTTTGGATTTTTTGTTTTAAGTGTTAGCGAAAAGCTAGCAACAATAAACTTCTCAGCTAGTACTGAGAGACAGCAGAAAGAATGCAGTACTTACTCTGACTCATTTCCGGCACCCGTCCTAGTAGCACTTACCAATATGAACATCTACGACGACAAAAGGAATCGAACTCCTTTTCTATGTGTTTGGGTTCGGCGTGATCAAACAAAGAGAGACCTGAATTAAACTTAATCGCTTCAACTGCAGCATAGATCGATAGTCTAGATCTTGCTGCTTAAATAAGAGATAGATAGGATATTAACAAAACAGAGTACAGTAGTTTAGTTGAAAAATAATAAGCAAGATTTTATTTTCTTGTGTGTGTTCATACATCTGTTGTTATTGAAAAGAATAAAACAAAAACAATGTTCACTTACTAACTAAATAATTTCGAATTTTGTCAAAGGGGAGTGTGGCAACGAAGCGAGGTTCCACGTGGCGAGCTAGCGCAGGTATAGGTGTCGTGCTCTGGATAGGTGCCGCGAGTAGAGCGGAGTAGAAAAGAAGAGATCGCGAACCCCTGAGCCCGGGCTTAAATGCGTCCGGATGTGCGAAAAATCTTACGCGCCCCCCCGCGGTCAGACCACCCAAGATAAGAGGCGCGATGCAAGCGCGATCTTGCTTCAAAGAATCGATACACGGATAGCGCACAAGATTTAAATTGGCACTGGTCGCGACAAGGAATCATAAAAGTACCAAAAGAAAAAATTCCTTCATCCAGTCGCTCAGAATCGTTGCACGCCGCAAAGCATCTCCAATAAAAAATGGATCACAATGACAGTGAGTTTGTACCATGGAAAATTTATATTTTGAGTTGCTATACATCTTAAATTTTAGGTATTATCAATTACTTCAAAATAAAAAATTTGATATTGATTACTTGAATACAAAAATTACTACATCGTTAGTACTAAAACTTATTATGTTAGCGTTTAACTCAGGCTGGCCCTCTTAAACTTCAACGTCATCGCGTGTAAACCGTGCGCAAATCAATCCACCATTATTTCTGTGTATATATATAAATAAATAAATAATCTAAAACCATCAAACGCCCAAGTGAGAGGTTGAGAAATAAAAAGTCTGACCGACATGGCTACCCCCATTAAAAAAAACTGTGCTCCTAGAGTGCCAAATAGTTCTACTACATTCCTTTCACCTAGAACATGATATAGTGAAAACTGGACTCAAGTTCGCAAAAAAAGAAATAGAAGTAGTCCCGAAGAAATAAGCGGAAGAACTAAGAGAAGACAAACGAGCATTAAAGATTATTGGTTAAATCAAGAAACTTCTACCAGCAACGCATTCCAAGTGTCAGAGGATAATTAAGATACTGAAAATTCCGTTGAAACCAATGATACAGTCGAAACAGGAAATAAATCAGACGAAAAATTAGTACAAAAATCGACACCCATTTTCGTTAGTGGTGTCGGTAATATACGCCCTTTGAAAACTCTACTAAATAAAATAGCCAAAGAAAATTATTCCATAAAAGTACTTCCTAATAATGAAGTAAAAATACAGCCTTAGTCTTTCGAAAAATATATGCCAATTAAAGAAGAACTCAAAAAGAAAAATACTAAATTTTTCACTTATTAAAGGAAACAAGACAAAACATATAAAGTTGTTTTAAGAAATATACACCCATCAGTTGATACTCTCGAGCTTAAAAACGAAATAAAGAAATACGACCATAAAGTTGAAAGAATCACAAATATTAGACAAAGAATAACGCAGAAACTATTACCGTTATTTTTTGTCAAATTATTGACGAGAGATAATATTAACAAAATTTTTGAAATAGAAAAATGTTAAATCTCATCGTGAATTTCGAACCACCGCAAAAAAAGAGAGATATTGCACAGTGGTTGAAATGCCAGGAATACGGGCATATAAAAAATTACTGCTTTAAGTCGTCTCTCTGTGTAAGGTGCACAAAGAAACATCTAACTGCTGACTGTCCGATCAAGGCAAATACGTCGGACATGCTATGTGCTAATTGCGGTGGTAATCATCCGGAAAGTTATAAGGGCTGTGAGGTGCGTTAGTAATTGCAAAAAGAAGCTTTTCCATCTTTAAGTGTTTAAAACACTACCCAAAATATCACTTGTAGTACGGATAAAATACAAAATAATACCGTTAGGACAAATGTATCTTTTGCACAAGCAGTAAATGAAACTATTTTCAAAGTGCAAAAATCAAAACAAACGCAGGCGAAAGAGCTCTTACCAGTAGTAAACAACAGTCACCTGGAAGAAATGATGTATCAGCTGATGAGTAGAATGGATACCATGCTAAACACCACTGGTGGAAATCCAGATCACTAAATCCAAACCCGAATGATAAACAATTATTCGCTTCTATGTAAGCTGAGATCTTATTACAATATCTACAGGAGAATCAACGCACTGGCCGTCTGAAAGGTATAACCTACCTAATTTTGCAGTAGTAAAGGGACTAAACGCAAATCGTTTCACCGCTGAATCTTGTCTCGATTTAACTTCCGATCATTCCCCGGTTATTATTAAATTAGCGTCGCACGTTAAATTCATTCAAAACAATAACTTTTCGTACAATAAAATCTGACTGGGAAACCTATAAGCAATTTTAGATAAAATTAACCTATAATATTCCACTTAAAACTGCGGAAGATATTGAAAGGCAATCGAAAAGCTTAAGATACAAATTCATGAGGCCATCAATATAGCGACCCCACTAAACAAACAGCAAGCTAATACAATATATATCTCCAAAAATATCCTCAATAAAATAAAAGAAAACAGAAAATTAAGAAAAATCTGGCAAAGTAGCAGACTAAGCGCGGATAAAACTAACTAAATAAAGCAATTAAGGAACTTAAAAGATGTCTTTATAAGGATAAAAATGATCGCATTCAAATCTACTTAGAAAATCTGACAGCTATGGAGACTACCAATTACTCTCTCTGACAAGCACAGAAAAAGATAAAACGCCTTCAACAGTTTGTTCCGCAAATAGTAAAGAAAAATGGAAACTGGGCAAAAAACGATACAGAAAAAGCTGAAATTTTCGCTGAGCACTTACATAGTGTCTTTTGCCCACCAATTCGTAGAATCACAGAAGAAGAGGAAAAAAATATACTCAAGGAACCGCCATCAAACCACATAAACAACATCAAAATAAAAAACTTTAAATTTAAAGAAGTAATCAACATAATCAATAAGCTTAAAGATAAGAAATCTCCAAGTTACGATAACATTAATGGAAAAATGATAAAAGAACTAATTCACAAAGCAGTGAGGTTCATCACAATCATAATGAATGCGATTCTTCGACTGGGTTATTTCCCTACCCAATGGAAAGTTGCGGTAATTAGTCTTATTTCTAAACCCGGAAAAAATCGAGCATCTGTCATGTCGTATAAGCCAATAAGTCTACTTCCAATTTTATCTAAAATTTGTGAAAAACTTATATTTATAAGATTAAATAAAATATTGTTATTAAAAAAAAATACCGGATCATCAATTTGACTTACATAATAATGCGACGTCACAATCGAGCAAGTCAACAGAGTGACAACTGCAATCAGGAATGCTTTTAAAAAAAACAATTATTGTACTGCTGTCTTTCTCGATGTCGCCCAAGCATTTGACAAAGTATGGTACGAGGAATACTTTTTAAACTTCAATAATTACTACCTAATTATTTATACAACTTACTCAAATCATATATAAGTAATAGAACATTTCAAGTCAAAATCAGAGATACAGTAACGAAACTATATCCAATTAACGCCGGTGTTCCTCAAGATAGTGTACTAAACCCAACGCTGTATCTAATCGATACTGCTGTCCTACCAAATATGGAAGGAATAACAAGATACAAGGGCACCAATTGCTTCTTTTCGTCTTCAAAAGTATTTGCTAAAACTACAACAGTGGTACAAAATATGGAGAATAATAGTTAATGAAAGCAAGTCTAGTCAAGTCACCTTTACTTTACGAAAAAGATTTGTTCTGCAATCTTTTTGAACAAACAGTCTATACCGAAATTGGACAAAGCAAAATATCTTGGGATGCACCCAGATCGGCGCCTTACTTGAAGGGATCATATGTGGTCTAAACGTAAACAGCTCGCCCTCAAGATCAGAAGAATGTACTGGTTATTAAGTAAAAAATCAAAACTTTCCATTGAAAATAAGCTATTGTTCTATAAACCAATAATAGAGCCACTGTGGACATATGGAATTCAACTATGGGAAACTACTTCAGTCTCAAACATAGAAATCATTCAACAGTTCTAAAATAAAACACTAAGGAACATCCTACACGCACCGTGGTTTGTACTTAATGAAATAATAAGAAAAGATACAGATATACAATCAGTAAAAGAAGAAGTACAGACTTTTTCTCAAAGTTACAAAACGAGATTACGGCAACATCCTAATCGCTTAAATACGAATTTATTAACACAAGGATTCAGCGAGTCAAGATTGAAAAAGTACAAGGGTCTGGTAATTAATTTATATAAATGAAGTGAATATGTAAATAATCTTTTATATATATATATATATATGTAATTTTTAACTAACCGTTAATTCTGTAAATATTGTTTAATGGTACAAATCACTGGAGTTGTACCTTCATGTTGTAACTTCAACAAGTTTCGCGCCGAGATTTTCTTTTTCTTCCACTGGCAATATCATTCACAGACCAGTAGCTGGGCCCATAATCAGTTAATTTATTATTATGAAGAGTAGTGTAGAAAGAAGTTATTGTGGTATATGCGATGTTTCTTTATTTAGAAACTAATGACAGTGAAAAATCTAGACTAGGTCTCTATGCTCTGTACTATGACTATACGCAAGCTCTTCTCACCACTCGCCCTCGGAGTATACTAACTGTACCGCACTCCCTCGCGGGGCGGAAACGACAGTACGGAACTATACACTTACTTCTCTCTCTCTCTCTCTCTCTCTTTCTTACGCATACTAGTACACTTATACGCGCATACACGCAAGCTTTCTAATGTACAGAGACATAGTACCTGCTTATATGTATGTATATTTATATGCAGGAACTTATTTAGTAGGTTCTAATAATGCAGGACATTGGATATGCGTTTGGTACGATACGACAGTTGTAAGAGTCTTCGATAGTTTAAATTGAGAATTACACGATGATCATATAAGATATCTAAATAGATCATTTCCAAATTGTCAATCAATAAATGTCATTTATGAAACAGTTCAATTACAGCACAAGGGTATAATGCGTTTGTTTGCAACTACATTTACATACAGAAGCGAATTTTACCATCAAATGCTTCTCAATAAGGAAGCAAATCGTTAGATTTTTGATTGGTCAATTAGGGTGCAAGTGAATAAACCCAAAGTACATAAATTGACATATATTAACTTAAACATTCATTAGAATAACAGCTAAGTATAGGTATTCCACAAGTAATAAAATAATGAAAAATTAAATAAATTATAGATAAAATTTATACTAATAAATTAATAAAAAATAATTTTGATTAACAGATAATACAGTGAAGTAAATATATTGATATATTTAGTAAAATAAATAAACGGAAAATCATAAATATCATTAGATATTGTTAAATGGGAGTAGATTATATTAGGTCTATTGTTATGTTTAATGTATAACCCATTCATCGTTCATGTTTACATTGTATACATTTGTCGAGCTTATTATAATTGAAGTGTCTTAAAATAGTTAATGTTTCTAACTTATAACATCGACTCCAAACTAAACAAGTATATTTACGTATATAAAAATGAATACTTCATTTTCAAGAAGGTATTTATTAATACTGAATAAATTAATGCCAATTCATATCGCCGATCATTTGCATCCATTAAAACACGTACTTTATTTTTCAATTATACTAAAGTTAAGTCCAGTTTTCAATGTTACCAATTTGCTTTAAATTCTATTGTCTTATTATCTTATCATTTATATTAAACTAATTTATTGAAATATTTATTTACACTTTACGTACAGTGCACACGACTTTCCCCGTCAGTTTTCGCTGCTTCTCGGTACCAGCGGCTAGCTGCAAAGTCTGAGAAGGGGGGATCGGACGGAAGGAACGGGGTAGCAAATAATCACTCGCGAGATGTAATATAAAAAGACTGCACCAACATTTATAAATAAAAAAGGTAATAATATAAAAACTGTAACGTGCAGGATGAGCGTGAAGTAGTCACTTACGGATTCTTGTTACGGACAGTTGATCCAGAGGATTCGGCTACATGCGGTCTTGACGACGGTTGAGCGGTGATAGAGCCAGCTTAGCTTTCCGTCGTTCCAAGCCATCTTTCCCCGCTCTCCCTTCTCTACGCTCCCCGTTCTCGCGCGTACTTAGGGAGCGCTCCCTCTCCTCTTGCTCGCGTTACCTTAGACGAGAGTGGGTCTCGGCATACCACCCACCCAGATTTCGCACAACGGAGTGCGATATCGCTAGGAAATTGAAGGGGTAATGTCAGATGTCTTACTTAACATTTCTTTATTTTCCTTTATAAAAATATATAAAAAAATTAATTCCAGACGGAAGAAAACTGTGAGACCCAGCAGCGCCTGGGACCAGTCTCCGTCTTCCATTGGTCCGTGAGAATCTCCGGCGCGTTCCCTTCAGGCTGAGGCTGTGGCGGTGATCTGGGTGAGTCGGCTGCGGAAGCAGCCCTGGTGGCTTCTCGCTGCGCTTCCTCCCAGCGTGATTGCGCTGCCAACAGTTCCTCTTTCGCCCTCTTTTCCGCCTCGCTTTCGCTCCGCCCGGAGTTTAGCTTGGCGACGCTCCTCTGCTTCTTGGGCGCATCGCAACCTCCTCCTGGACGGCGGCCGCTAGGCTCGGTATTTCTTGGCGATCATCCGGACCCACGTGCACAGACAGCAATCGCTCGCCGCTCGTCGCCCACTCATCCGTCGATGTCTGAGCTTCTATGGGCTTGGGAGACGGGTCGCTCGTCGCCTCTTGTTCCCTCAGCGGTAGAGGTACTCCGTCATCGTCGTCTATGTAGGGCTTGAGCTGATCGGCGTGCACTAGTGCTTCTCCTACCCCATCAGCCCCTACCAGTCGGTAGGTGTTCGACCCCCGCGATTTCTAATATCCAACAGGGGCCCGAGAACTTCGGCGCCAGTTTGGTCGCGATTCCTTTTGCTGCCGACGAAAGCACACGATTCTTCTTCTAGACCTCGTCACCGATGCAGAAAGACCTTTTTATCGTCGGCGAACGTTGTAGTACGACGCTTTCCTGGCCTGAGCAGCTTGACAACGTTGCACAGCTCGGATATGCATTTTTACCTGCCAGTTGGCGAGGTTCTAGTCCTACGCGTGTTCTTGTACCGCGGTATTCAGGGCGAATGCTAGTTCGGGTAGTCCCTCATCTCATGTACGAGGGTCGTTTGAAAAGTCCGTGCAAAAATAAATACTACTTAATTGTTTGTATTAAACCTTTTTTATTTTTCA
>JAYJLV010067850.1:0-16197 GCA_036873485.1 Torymus texanus
ACTTGTTACACGTGCGAAAACTCTGTTTTTGCTGTTTTAAGCATATTAACTAGGGGAAAATAATATATGAAAGTGTTTTTGGAGACTAGATGGCGACACCAGGGGTAGAGAGCACTCTTAAGATTCGCGCGCCGTTTGATTTCGACAATAGCATTTAAAATTTTCGTGCATGTACGTAAATGAATAAATTATGTATATGTAAATATAACATATATAGGAATATTTAACTATTTCATGCGTTTTTTTTTGTTTCTTTTTGCAGCCAAAACGCTTTTCTTTTTTATTTCAGATTATTTTTTTGAAAAATAATTTAAAAAAAATGATCTTTATAAATTTACAAGTTAACATTTAAAAATATTAACTCTTTTTTCCTTTAACCAAAAAAAACCAGTCGTGAATTGGTTTTTGATGTTGCTTATACGTGTGCCACGCATATTTCATAAAGTTGCTATAAATATACAAAAAAGTAAGTTCACAGTTTTAGCTATATCTTTTGAACGAAATCGAATTTCGAGATGCGGTTTCTTGCGTTGTATTCTAAGGAAAATTTTCTATAAAAATAGCAAATAAAACAATCAATTTTTTTTCCAAATTTTTAGGTAGAAGACCGCCTTAAAATATATCAGTCTTTTAAAGTTACAGCTTTGAGATCTTAAGTGCCAATTAATTGGCAGCAGTTTTTCAGGCTATTTGAAAATATATTTCCGATTAATTCATAAATGTAACACCTCTGATTTTGTTATAATGGAGTATAATTTATATATAATTATTTTAGAGTGAATTTACTTTCTCTAATATAATGGATTATTGTATTATATTTCAAATTTTCATAGATATCAGATATTGTATGGATTGTTCGTGTTTAGATCACTAAATTATTTTAATTATAGTAAAGAGATATCTTTTCAAATGTCAAATGTTTATCTTAAAGCCCAGTTTTTATCATAAAATCAAACAATGCAATGTAACGATAAAGCGTACTTTCTTGTGCGGGGTATTTCCGTCGAACACAAATAACTCGACCTTCACCATCCATTGTTGTCAATTATGCAAGAAGTTACACGGCTGCGACATCAGATGCGTCGGAGAAATCTTACTCTTTTTCTCAAGTTTCCGCCTAACTGTTGAATGAAATTCACACCAACACATCGATACTTTCTTACGTTTTCTCAAGTTTGTGAAAATTTTATTTAGAACGCTACTATACAATAACTTGTTCTTTTAGTAGATAATATTAAAATGATTAAATTTAATGTTCTAAAAATAGGAAACATAGTCGATAAGTATGAATACATCACAGATAATTAAAAAAATATTGGTCGAATTAACTGTCTTTTTTAAAATTCATTTTAATCTCAATCAGTTTCTTATATAAATATTGTTAATGCGGAAGTGATTGATTTTAATACATTTGAAACTGCAAAGCATCCTTGTTTATTGAATAATATTTCAACGAACATAGATATTGGTGGAATAAGAATTTTGATAATTCAATAACGAATTTGATTTTGTGTACAACTTGTTCCGAAAATGTATGTTTAACTACATATATTTGGATACAGGAGAAAATTCTAAACCGAAAGTTCCTTTACTATTTTTTTATATAATAAGTAGTTTTTTAATCCCTAATGTATCAAAATCGTTAATTTTTAACAGAAAATGTATATCTATATTTATAAGGCAATATCTATAGATATACATTTTCTATTAAAAATTAACGATTTTTGATACATTAGGGATTAAAAAACTACTTATTATATAAAAAAAATGGTAAAGGAACTTTCGGTTTAGAATTTTCTCCTCTATCCAAATATATGTAGTAAAATATGCATTTTCGGAACAACTTGTATAAGTAGTGACATAAGATGAGTTATTTCATCAATTTAAAATTTTTCAGGAGGTTGAGAATATTAAGATGAAAGATACGCATCAATCTTTTCTTGACCTTGCGTTCAATCTTTAACTCAATGAAATTGGCAAAATAGAAACATCTTACTAGTTCTGTATGTTTATTAGGGTGTAGCGAAAAACCTTTATTTTTGAATTTTAATTCACTATACCTAAGAAACACTGTCATCTAAATCAAAAAATATTTTGTCATCGAGTTTTTTAAAAAAAATGGTTTTTTACCCCCCACCCAAGCAAAAAACGAAAAATATCAATTTCTTTAGTAATTTAAGTAAAATAATAACAAACTGATAACCTAAAAATTAAAAAATATATATAGTTACCAATAAACTTGGGGGCAGAAATCTTTCTTGACATTGAAATTGGAGTATATGAATTTACAACTTGAAATAACGTCAAAATAAATAAGCAAACCGTAAAGAAATAAGACCGAATCCATGTCAAATTGTCCAATCCAATTACGCCTATCCACTGAGAACTTTGACAATTTAGTATGTTATTCTTCTCAAAAAATAATTTTACAAGTGTTTTTCAAATTTTTCAATTACACTGATATTGTATGAATTCAGCGATGGCGAAAATTTGCAAAACATTAAAACTTCTTAAAATTTTTTTTTGTAAACCATTTGATGAGTTTTTTGAATTTTTGAATGCGCGAAAGAGTTTTGCACTCAATTTTGCTCCCTCTTTCACACTCTTAATGCTATTTTATAGGAGCAAAATTGAGTGCAAAACTCTTTCGCGCACTCAAGAATTCAAAAAACTCATCAAATGGTTTACAAAAAAAATTTCTAATAAGTTTTAATGTTTTGTAAATTTTCGCCATCGCTGAACTCATACAATTTCAGTGTAATTGAAAAATTTGAAAAACACTTGTAAAATTATTTTTTGAGAAGAATAACATACTAAATTGTCAAAGGTCTTGGTGTATAGACGTAATTGGGTTGGTCGATTTGACATGGATTTGGTCTTATTTCTTTACGGTTTGCTTATATATTTTGAGGTTCTTTCAACCTGTAAACTCATATACTCCAATTTCAATGTCAAGAAAGGTTTCTACCACCAATTTTATAGGTAAGTATATATATTTTTAAATTTTTAGGTTATCAGTTTGTTATTATTTTACTTAAATTACTAAAAAAAATTAAAATTTTTCGTTTTTTGCTTGGTGAGGGGATAAAAAACAATTTTTTTTTTTTACAAACTGGATGGCAAAATGTTTTTTTATTCAGATGACAGTGTTTCGTAGGTATAGTGAATTAAAATTAAAAAAATAAAGGTTTTTCGCTACACTCTAAATGTTTATATCATGAGTTTGGAATTCAAGTAATAAGGAACCCGTAAAGTCTACAAACTATTTCTACACTTATTTAATACAACACGAATACAATATTTAACTACAGATTCTACTTATTTAAAAGCAGAGACAAGAAGATCACTGATCAAAATAGAAGCCTTGAAGCAGAAAATTCTTTATTCAGCAATTGTTTCTCTTCTATCATCGATTTGCCGACAAAGAATTCCTGAACGCAAGCTTTTGATCGAGTTCGCGTCACGTACGCCAAACCAAGGACAGTCACCCTGAGCGTGCGTTCGTGCAGGCCAGGAAGTCTCTTCGTCGGCACTTTTCCTATTTTCTCTTCTTGTATTGTATATGGTCCAGTGGGCCTAGCTGCCACTGCTGTCGGCTCGTGTTATGCGTGTATACGAATATAACGAGCTCAACTGGTCTCCCCTGAATACTTACTAGAACTTCTACCTGTTTTATCGGCGTTCTCGAGTCCCTTGACCCTTCCGCCACTTGTGACTAATATTAATGGGAACCTTCAAGGGGGCTCACTTCTGACAGTGCACTAAAATAGGCGTTGTTATTGAAATTGCATTTTTTTATCAAAATAATGGCACTCCTACATATTTACTTTGAGATAACGATACTCGGCAGTATTGTTTGTTAATTATCTATAAAATTAAAGTACACATTGCATTGTTATAATAATCAAAAGTTAAGATTTTTATTGTTACATTTTTATAAACGTAGCTGTATCCAAAGTCAAAGACAGATAATACCGCATTATCTCTTTTTAGAAGATAAAAATTTTGATGAACTCAAAAATTGGATCTTTGCTTTATTATATCAGTCGATAAATATAGATGAGAAAAACTAATGAAAAATTACGAAGATTATCGCGGCCCTGAGATTATGAGAATTATATAATGAAATCGAAAGATTATGTAATTCTGTCTAGTCTTAATGATTAGTGGAATCATTTTTAAGTAACTTTTGAAGCCACAGAGGCAATGTGTTGCGTAACACTAATTTGTTTGGAAGTCAATTCACCAAAAAATATTCACTAATTATTTCTTACGTTATTTCAATTATTAATAGTTAAATTAACTCTTCTTCTACCTTTGTTATTTACATTAATGTTTAATTAAAATGCCTTTATCAATTATAAACGTGAGTAAAAAATATTTTATTGGTGAGAATTATATATCTATAATATTTAATTTGTGTTATAATGCAGTCTGTTAATTATTGAACAATTTAATATTTATAGAAGTTCTCTATAAATCCCAGAACTACATCACTTTGATAAAGTGGCTTGTTGAATGTGAAGAAAGTTTAATCATATTGAAGAATACACGTTGAACAGAATAAACAACATTGCCACGGATGAACATTGATTAGAGGAATTGTATCATCTGCGTCTCCTACGATATCTCTGACAATATGTAATGGCATTAACGAGGCCAGTCGTAGCCAAAGAGTAAATGGTGCATGCACGCTGCGCTCACGATTCATCGGTATATATATGGGCGCGCGTGCGTGGCGCAGTCGAGGGTCGACGACCCACGCCTGGACAGCTAGGAATTTGGTGCAGGTGAGAAGGTGATGGCCCTCTCCGATCTACGCGCTGCACGCTTTCTCTCTCTCTCTCTCTCTCTCTCCGCCTTTTTTCGGGGCTCCGTGCACTCTACACAAGTATACCTGTACACGCGCTGAGAGGCCGACGCTCTTCTTCTTGTTCTTGTTCTTCTTCTTCTTCTTCTTCCTTCCGAACTCGCGGGGGCCAACGACCCCCGGTATACAAGAGGCGCTTAGTCGCGCTTTTTATTCGACTCGTCTAGCTAAGGCTTTTCCGTATCAGATGCATTTTTCGGGAATCGTTGACTCTTCTACGAACCGCCGGTCGTGCCGCTATTTTTTTGCTCTTCTTTTTTCCTTCCTTCATTGACGCGAGAACGCTCGAGTTCCGTGATGTAATGTATACTTTTGAAGGCATTGACTTTTTGCGCTCTCTCGCCGCAGGTGCGCCTAACGCTCCCTGCACGTGCACGTGTTTTCATATTTATAATAAGGCTTGATTGGATCGCGGTAAATGTTTGCTTCCCAGCAGATTATTTTTGCCATTACTTGTTTCCGCCTGCTAGCAAGATAAACGGATGATTGATAATTGATGCTCGTATCGATAAACTCAGAACGTTCATCATAGGCTACAAGTCATTGACCTTGATATTGTTTTTATAAAATTTTTGCCTTTTGACAAATTTATAATTATTGATACTGCATGCATCATCGTATCTGTACACTAATTGTAAGTAATATTTTTGATTATTTAGCCTTAAGCAAATAAAAATTTTTTACAATAAAAAAATTCTGTAAATATGGCATCTATTAAATAAAAATAGCTATATCGTAGCATGAAATAAAAAAATGTTATTTTTCTATACGACAAGAAATAATGCTTTGTGATTGACTCTACTAAAAAGTTATTCATAAATGAATAGCACGTGATTATCTATTTTTTATTTTTATTCGTTCGGAGAACAGAATGAAAACGAGCTATTTAGATAATTACTCGATTTATCTGGCAGCGTTCGTAGCAAATTAGCCGGCCCTTATTTAATAGCACCCCGGGTAGGTAAGGAGTCCAGCGAGGCTCTTGACCCCGTAGGCAAGGCGGAAGGCGAAAAGCCACAAGCCTGTCCGATGCCCCATCCCGAAAAAGGGCAATGACGCGTGCCCCCTCTTTTCTCCTCGGCCGCCGCGAGACTAATCCCTTTCGTGACTGCGGTCCTTTGGTCGTTGTTCGCAGCCGCGTGGCAGGTCTATGAGACGCTAGCAGGCCGATGGACTAAAACACGTCTATAGCAAAGGTCGACGCCCTGTCCCGTGGGCGAGAAGAAGAGGCTATGTAGAAGCCTAATAAAACTCGGCTTTAAGTGGGGAGGACTCTTCTACTTCCAGGTACGATTGTTTTTTTCTACTTCTCGTTTTTTCACCTTTTTCTCCCGAAAGGCCTATGCGGCTAAATCATGCATACCTACCTGTTCGGCTGCTCTGTGCGACTTGAGAAGGCGCGCGCTTTCTTTGTTTCGGCCTTTTTATTCTTTTCCTTTCCTGTTTACAGATTTGAGATTAAAGAGTTGCTTTTTAAGTAGCTTAGTAACAAAATTAGCTTTTTTGCATCAGGAAAATTCATATATTTATCTCTTTAGCACGATGAAAAATGTAAATTAATAACAGTAATATTATATTATAGAAAGTTTCGATAGAAAATGTTAAACATTGTAAGCAAATTTACCCTTTTCTAAACATTATTTACTTTTATATATTTTTGACACCTTGGTTATTATTTTACTATTAGAACTATATGCTTTGTACATTGCTTGTCGTTTTATGTGTTCTTTCTTTTCTCTTACAATATTTTATCATAGGCCTTGGTTTGTCTATTTTATTAAATAACTAAATTAAGTAAATATTTTAATGGTACAAAAGCTTACTCACACAGATTTTAATATAAAAGATTTTACCTGTGAACATACAGTATACATATATGTATACTACTATGCGTATGATATAAGAATATTTTGATAGTTTAATGAATCAATTACAAAAAGTTCAAAATTATTTGAAATAATAAAAATTGCATGCTTTTCAATTAGTAGTAGAAAAAAATGTAGATCGTAGATTACGAAGAATACTTACGAATGGCAAAAAATATGCAGTTGCCGTACTAACCAGAACCTGTCCACCTGATAATTCGGGCTAAAAGTCTTGTTATTTTTGTGGGAATAAAAGAAATTTCGCACACATAAAGCGATTATATAAAAATTTAAAAAAACTTTGCTGCAATCTATTGGACATCAAAATTTGAAGTACATTTGATTACAAAGCATAAGCCTTTATACAAAGAGTTTGAATTACAAGTGGCAAATACTCACGTATCAACGATCAACGTTCGTTCTGGTCATTTGCACGAGTTCGAGGTGTTTACTGGCTTGGTGATAAAAGCGCTGATAGCCATCGCTATTATATGAGTCAAAGGATCAACAGAGGAGCGGCGCGCGATTGAATTCGGGGGCTTCCTATCGGTCAGGGGGAATCCTTATCTCTGATCGTGATACCGCGGCGCGAGAATGCGGCCGAGTGTGCGACCTACCTGTCTCGGATTCTTTACTTTTGTCGATGAGCTCAGAAGGTTGTGTGGCGCGCGATAATGAATTTTTTTTCGGAAATGCGATTGCTGACGTGGATGCAAGACGTTTTCAGGTTATCAAATTGAAATTGTCCGAACCTGGAATGACATTGCCGTTATTTCCACCGATGAATAACTTTTTGTTTTAATAAATTAATAAATACAGTTAGGAATCAAATAATATTGTTTTAATTTTTGGCAAAATATAAGCCAACCTGATTTATTCATTTATCAACAAGAATTAAGCTAAACAAAAGAGTCTGTAAAGTTCAGTATAAAAGTCGGTGAAAGATAACAGTCTGGGAAAAATCAGAGAAGTAAAAAATATTTGCACTGATAACAATCAATATACCGAACATAAGAGACATTTTTTAATTTGATACAGCAATGTAGGGTGATATTTCTATATATGAACTTTTTTGATGTTTTAAGTGAAATCTGAAAAGATCTGCAATCAGAATTTTTTTGTATAACAATGACATGCATCGTAATATGTAATTGTTTGCATGTTCAATAGACCATTTGTTGATAAAGGCAACTGTACATTTTTGAAATATTTATTCAAGTTTTTTTTCACTTTTAGTCAACACTAATACGACATGAAATTAAAAAAAAAACTTTTTTACCAATAAATACTTGGATAGCTTTTTAATCTTTTACAAAAAATATGTAGTTCTTGTCAAATTTGTTGTATTTTTGCCGAAACTGGCTACGTTTCTTTGGTTTTAAAGTAATTATTAGAGTATCAGAGTACTGTACATAAATCGGTAACTTGAAGTAAAAAGTAGACTAAACTATGGTATGTATAACTAATATTAAAAAAGATTACATAAGTTAATGAAGCCTGTATATAATTAAAGACTTTAAATGCTCTGAAAATAATATTTTGGAAAAAAAATTTGATTTGACTGTGTGCGTGCTATAGTTCATGATTGAATCTTATACATAAACTTATTTTTTATATAAGGTAAGTATTATTTTCAAATTATTATTTTATTGGTCAACGATATTAGACATAATGCCTATCTCAAGTTGTCTTAAATTACTCCAAAAGTTATAATAGACTAAGCTATTACTACATTTTGCTGTTCTGTTATATTACTGGTAATTTTCCGAGTAACTAGCGCTTTTACTCAATAGTCAAGTTTAAGCTCTTCATCTCTCCCCTTCTCTCTCTCGTTTATTTATACCTATACATAATAATTAGGTATGTTTCGCTGATAGCCGAGGGCATCAAGGCCTTGAAATAGCTGGCGCGAGAGAGAAATATTGGCATTGTGCGGGGCATAATCGAGTTCCGCAATTGAACTCGCGCTTGGGCCCTTGACCTTTGTTGTCGTCACCATCGCCCGAAGCCCAAGTTTTCGCGGGTGCGCGCGAGAGGGAAAGGACAGGTATAATAACGAGTGTTGCGCGCGCACGACGCAGACTTTTCGCAATTGGTGTCACTGACCTACGATAGCCACTTGGTTATATACTCGCGCAATAGTTCGTGAAGTTCGGAGACGAAGATCAGAAGACTCTTATTCTGGGGCCTTAAAATGCGACCTATTTTGCGATCGACGAGTGGATACGAAATCATCAGCCGATAAGTATATATAGATACGAAATTCGTCACGAGACCTTGCAAACGCGTCAAGACATCCTATATATATTTTCACTTCAACCCACTGAAAATGCTATATTATTCTGTTTGGTAGCTCTTTTATGATAAAACACTAGTAATTTATCCATTGAATTTTAAATTGGAATAATCTTTTATAGCTGTTTCATTTGTAGACTTAGTATTCTCAATACTTATTATTATAGATACACTATGCGAGTGAAAATTTTGGTAAAACTATTACTTTTTAAACGCTAGTATTATACCAATAAATCACTTTTGTTGCGAAATATCTAATTTCCTTTTCCGTGATACTTTGGCGAATGGTCCAAAACAGAATGGTCGATATTAGAAGTTCAACTAATAATTACGTATACCTATCTACAAAGTACATAAAGTAGCGAGCGGGCGAAGCCAATGACACTTAACCTTTACGACGCTCGCGCGCAACGTAATCGCATATTCAATGAGCGACAAAAATGATCGAGTCCTTTTAAGCCGTGGTTCGCCGCCTCCAAGAAAATTTCATAACCCGTGTGTTCCGCACTCGCACATATATACAGCCAATATAGCGTAATGCGTATATCCAGCGGCGCGAAGTAACCTAGACCGTCAATTGACTCCCGCGCGTATAGCTGCAAGCGCAACGCACGCAACTTTGATCTCTTTCCGTTTACGAACATGAGACGCCGTGTATATAACTATACTTGCCAGCTTTGACAGCAGTTGCCACGTCATCCTATAGACTAACACCTATCGTCGCGAATTTATTCAAAATTTGACTAATTACTTAATTAAGGTAAAAAATTGGTTTTTCACGATTCTTGAAGAGCGGTACGGAAGTGTGGAATGTATATATTATCAATCATTGGGGAAAGTTTTGAATCGAAATTTCAACGACACTTTTACTTAAAAATTCTTGGAACGAAAAATTACGTAATTGTTATAAACTAGAAATAAAATACTTGTGTACTGGAAGCACTTGTTGTCTAAAATTTAAAAAACCAGAGTGTAATATTATTTTAAAGAGTCGAAAATTTGTTCGGTATGGTTTTTAATATAAACTATTTGAAACTAATCCAATATGGCATAGATAGTAGAATAAGTTTAAATACTGTAGATACTTTAAATGACTAAAATTAGTTTATTCTGTAATGCAATAAAAATTTCGTTAGTTCGTTCGTCGCCATACAAACAAATGAGTCGTCGAAACATTTAAGGCACCCTCTATGCTGTGCGATTTTCCCCTCCGGATTTATCGATTTCGAATAAGTATTTACCAGCGCTTACTAGATTATATATTTCTTTTTTCAAGAAACGTCATTTAGCGGGCAGTGAACTACAGCTGCAGAAAATTTTTAAAAGGGTGACACGCAATCTAGGAAATTTGTTCGATAAGAGTGAACCATAATCCTTAAGGATAAAAAGAAATGGCCCGCGAACGTAGAGCTTCTGCTCCTCTCTCAAGTCGAAAAGCAGCTCTGTTTTCGAAAGAGCGTCAGTCGTCTGGGCGCAATCAAGTGCTCGCCGGGAAGAATGCAAATGTCGACGAATTCAGCAGCGGCGCTTATCTCCAGCGCACATCGCAGCAGATAATCGAGCACGAGCGCAAAACAGGCAAAGTTCGTCAGCCGACGTATCGCGGGGCTCGCGCTCTCCCCCCGGGCCGATTAAAGCATCGGCGCAAAAGTCCAAAGCTCCCTTGCCGGATCCGGCTCTCGTGACCTTTGGCTCCGCTGCCTCGTGACGGCGGCGCCTTCGGAGACACGCCCTCGGGGCAAGCTCGGGTTTGCGCAAGCTCGGCCGATAAATCCCGCGAGAGTAAAGGATGCCGCAAGCAGAGCCGCGCCGAGAGCAGACGTGGCCGTCGTTGTTATGTACGCGCGGCGCGTCACGTTCGGCGCGTAGCGAGCGTGGACCAACGCGAAGCCGGCGCGGCGCTGATTGGCCGCGGCGGCGACGAGCCCACGTCGATGTCGTCGACGCCGGCCGCGATTTATCGCGAGCGCGATAAAGAGGAGAGCAGGCGCGAGGGGGAGCAAGAGAGAGAGAGAGAGAGAGAGCCGCGACTCGCTGGCGCGCGAGTATACGTGCGGGGCTGAAAAATAGGATGACGCTGCGCTTTACTTTATTTTTGGCTCTCTCTCTCTCTCTCTCTCTCTGTTTTTCCCCGCGATCGGGCCCCCAAGAACGATTGCGCGCCTGCGTTTGTCAACAGAACATTGCGTCGTCTCCGGCGCTGCCACTCCAACCCGACACTCGTTGTTGAGACAGTTGCGCGATGCTTATGTAGATTAGACGATTTGGCCTGATAAGCCGCGGAAATCGCAGACTTTGCGTATTTGCACCGTCGTACTTCGCCAAGTATTATATATTACATTCAACATCTCCTCGGCCTTCAAGCTTCTTTCGATCGAAAATCTTTTCTCTATTATTTCCAATTAAACTTCTTGCCCTCTAAACTCACAATGTTTTTCTTCAATTCTTATTCACAACACAACATTATCTATTTTGTAGGATAAAAATCTACAGACATATCTACAAGAAATCCTATACATAAGCACTTGTGAGAAATTTCTACAAAGTTCTCACCTACAAGAAAATTCTGCAGAAATTCTTGCAGAAAATATTGAATATTTGAACAAAAACAAATTATTTACCCGCTTTGACTTTTTAATGTTTAAAAGATATAATTAATTTTCAAAGAATACAAAGAGTCCGTGTTAAATCTTGTGCGATTGATGTATAGGTTACGAGGGTTGAGGTTGATAGATTCTTATATTTTATAAATGATCATACAGGAATTTTTACATGTGTGAAGCGTGTGTGTGATGGTTACTATTATACTAGAAAAAGTGTCATTCTAATAATTCGATATATTACGTTTCAATCTTACTTTGTCCGACTAGCGGTTAAATATTTTGCAAACGTATAACTATTACGGAAAATGACTGTAACCGGCGGTTCTGTAGTAGTCGATTACGTGGACAAAGTCCAATTCTCATTATAGATACGGATGTTGATAGGCGTTCATTCTATTTGTCATTATTTTTCAATTGATTATAATATCATTATGGATAAAAAATGAAAAAATAATATTTAGCCAAAATATAGTTGGTTGATGAAAATTATCTTCCTTTATTATGCAAGTAATTATTGTCACTATTTATATAATGAACATTATCAAAAAAGCCTTTTTTCAACCTTTGGTAAACTGATTTTCAAAATCTAATTAAACTAATGTTTAATATTTTATGGCAATAACATCTTTAAAATTAAAATTTATTATAAATCGTAAAAGTTCAATAAATTTTAATTTAAACCATACTACGAAACGATAATTATCTACTTTCAAATCTCTTATTCCATCATCGCATTTCGTCGCATCGTACTACAAGGTTCATTCGTCGTATAAGCGAGATCAAATGATTTGTAAATTTTTCGACATTCAATATTTACAACCATAAAATCACTCTAGGTATTCATTTCTATACTAGACAAATAATAGAATCTATTTCCATTAGGATATCCTCTTTCTAATTTATTTTACGCTGCATTAATTTTATTTTTAATTCTAGAAACATCTTTAGTATAAATTAAAGAAAAAGTTTGAGAAAGCTTTGGCGGATTATTTTAAATATATATAGCGTCGGTTCCTACAAACACTATAGCACTACTCAAAAAGGCCTATTTTAATTTACTATTTTAAAGTACCAGAGTCAAATAAATTTGCCCAAGATCAGATAAACTTAAAATATAAGAATTATACCTCAATTTAATTTATTTTACTTTGGCGCTTTTAAATGGCAAATGAAAATAGGTCTTTTTTGAGTTGTGCTAGTCGATCTTCGTAGGAACGAACCGCGACGATATATTCTTGAATGTTGACAAAATTCTTATTTAAGCATTTAGTTTTTAGTAAATTAATTAATAAACCATAATACCGAATAATAAGCAGTAATGGGACTTAAGAGTTTATTGCTTCGTAGTAATATATAGTACAATGGTTTCATAACTAAATATGAAACTCAAGTATGTTTTATGCCTATACTTAGTTCATTTAATTATAACTAGTTTTCAATGTTTTAGGTAAAATTAAATTTAGTTTAACGTAAATTTTCTCTGAAACAATGTTCCCGAAGACACTCCGTCTACAGTAGAGTACGAAACGGCGATGCCACCTTAAGCACAGCCCCTCGTATTGTGCGCACGATATCAGGGTAGGTAGGCGGGGGGCGTGTCTGCGGCAATCCGCGCGCATTATGAATTCACACGGTTGCTGCGAGCGTAGGTGTCGGAAGGGAAAAAAAGCCGTGGGTGCTATCCCTCCCGAGGTATGAAAATTACGCGCCATCGCCAACCACATAGAGCGACTTTTCTGCATCACCGTGTTTGTGTGGCAATCGTACTAAGAACTGCTGGATTGAACTCTACAGTATTCTGCATTCTCATATAACTATGAAGAAAAGCTTAAATCATTTATAAGTGAAGCAATAATCTTTAAAATTGAGAAAACGCACAATTATGAGTTTATGTGAAAGAAGTAGGTTTCGAATTATTTTATACCTAGTTTATAGTAATTCTTACGATTATATAATATTGTATTAACTGTTTCTATTTATTATATTTTAATGATATTTTTCAAACTGCTATATCAAAATGCTTTCAAGAAATGATAAAAGAAAATATTTTAAAATGAATTGGGAACAATTTTTCATACTTAATTATGTTGTTAAATCATCAGAAAAATCAAAGTCTAAAGTATTGTACATTCCTTGTTTTTAAAACGATTACATAGTGACGTACAGAATTTGTTTTAGATATATACATTTTGTATAATTATGTCGCGTATTCTCTAATCTTTTTCACTTAAAATTCTTCAGATAATTTATTACTAAGGTTTAATTAGTCAAAATTTAAATGAGATAGTTTTCAACTACTAAGTATGATTCAGAATGCAGCGATTCTGCAATCAAATTAGAAAGTATTTACCTAGCCATCAATTAAAAAGTAACTATTAAGGCTATGCAAATAAATAACTTTTATATTTATGTAACAAAAAATCCAATGAATGGTTGAACGTTACGAACTAGAGAAGCTATTTTTTTCTATACGATAACTCGAAAATTCAAGTACGAAGCTGTGACTGCATTTAGATCATAGGACGTGAAAACATGTTTACGTGAGTATGAGAAAAATACCCTTGTGCGAAGACCCATTCACTTGAGCAGCCTTTTCAAATTTCGAGGAATCCACTGATCCTTGGCATTCTGTAAGGTATAAGATAAAGGAACGTACAAATTTTGCATCTTTCCGTAAGGTTATGTTTCTTTTTTTTTGAATGAAGAAGTGTTTGCAGAGTGTCAGAAGCTGTCAACGCGGTAATTGATCATCTTAACTACATAACTCCAAGCGAGTGTTGACCAGGGCTGCAGCCAAATTAATAATGGCTTTGGCCTGATATGCATCAAATGCAAAGAGAAAATACATCGCTGGTATCGTTACATAACAATGATTAACGGTGTTAAATTAAATATCCCGATTTTTCAATTCACGCATTGGTGACTGCGACTACCCTTTTATTGCCCAATATCCAAATTCCGTAGAAAATCCTAGTTATTATATAATGATTGCATGACTCATTCGTAGCTTTTTATCGCTATCACGAATTCAGTAAATTGAAGCTTAAGGAAATACAGAACATTTTAATTATACTTGGATATTTGATTATTTTATTTCTAGAACCAATTAGCATTAATAAAAGGCAAAGCTTTATGCTCTTTTACTTTTTACCGGAGAATTTCAAAACGTTTTGCTGTGATCAAATTTTAATTCTGTCAATGATTCAAATTCATCTACAATATTTATCAATTTTACTTGGATTTCTATGACATCTACACGAAGAAAATCATTCAAATACAAATTTATTGTGAATACAGATTTGTGTCCGTTTTATTGATTGATTAAACTAATGATACTCGCCTTTACGGGTATAAAAACAAGCTGGAATGACAAATTTTTGTTGATTGAATTTAAACTATCATAAAGAGAATGGATTTTCCCGCAAGCCTGAAAATTGTTATTTACTACGTAAAACATTGTGTGTCTTTATTTATTCTTGCAATGTCATAAATTTATTTTCAGTCACGTCAACTCATCTTGGTCTAAAAATGTGCCCCCAATGCATTAAAAATAGTTTCAATAACATTTTTTAAACTGCTGATTCGAAAGGTAATAAGGTAGTTGGTATAAGAAACAACTGTTGATTTAAAACCATGTACTTTATAAAACCTTTGTCAAAATTATTTGTCATCGTGGAACGTTGTCAATACGTAAAAGTGACGCATCTCTCGCATAAAAATACATTACAGCAATCAAGGCCTATAATAGCTGGTGCGCGTAAACCATTAGAAGAGAGCCTCAAAATCCCTGGGTCGTCAGCGACGAAAACAAAAAGTTACCCACCTGCGAGGTAAGGTCGTGCCTATTACAGTTCGCTATCTTTAATCATCGTTCGCTGGCTTCACGCTCCGCCAAAGCTCCCGCGTATAGTAAACAAAACGCGGACGTGCGCGCCTGCACACTTATACGCGAGCCGGCTTTTGAGTTATGACGGTAAATGGTACAAGGTCTCGCGTGGCCTCGAGGAATCCCGTACAGTATTTTCGGGCTGTGCGAGTGCGTGTCCGCGACAGACTCGTTTTAATTATATGCGGGAGGATATCGCTCAGCCGAATTTCGGTAAATTCGGATGGGGAAAGTGGCTCTTACGTTGTGTTTACGTTTTGCACTCACTGCTTTGTTTACCTGATGTTTCGTTCACATTCTTCATCGACCGACAATTATTGACCTTACAGAGAAATTATGCTATTTATCTACTGAAATACAAGAATCTGTGATTACAATGATTTTTAGTACACATATATTTCATAAGTTCCATTGTTAAATGACTTAATACAGAATTTGTTCGGGACAGTATTAGAAAAAAGTAAACCCTTATTTCCAATTGAATACAAATCGAGAATATCACTATTACTATAGATATACATTCGTCGGGTAGAAATAACAAGGGTTCGTTTTGGCCATGCGCTAGAAAAGGTGCTATTTCGCTGAGATTTCGAAATGGTGTTGTCTCACAAATATTTTTTTTTTTTCGAGAAAATTAAAGTTGGCAGCATTGCAGGAACGTATAAAGATTTCGATAAA